>JANHFM010006245.1:257330-262823 GCA_032468115.1 Grayia smithii | reverse complement strand
TATTGACTGTTTCCTAATATGATTCGATTGCTTATTGGTTCCCTATGACTATCATTAAGTGTTGTACCTTATGATTCTTGTCGAATGTATCTTTTATTTTATGTACACCGAAAGCGTATGCACCAAGACAAATCCTTTTGTGTCCAATCACACTTGGCCAATAAAGAATTCTATTCTATTCTATTGTTCGACAATATATATTAAATTCCTCCAATCTCACTGTATATGTGACTCTGAATGGGATACACGTAAAAAACACCATAAAAATCTTTACAAAAAATATACAAAGTTAAAAAGATGGAGAAAATGTTCTCAAATTACCTAAATGTGTACCTCAATGGATGCTGAAAAAAATATACCAGAAAAGTATTGTATTAATGGAACACCATATGGCAGGGTTCCCCAGCCTGTGGGACATGGCTCATTACCAGGCCATGTCCTGTTGGCCACAGGGCCGTGTGAGTGGATCACCAGTGTGCATGCACACGCCCCTCCACTTGCGCTAGCATCATGTGGGTGCTAATGTCACCACGAGCATCGCATTATGCACACACTCACAACCCTGCTCATGTGCACATGCTCACAAACCCATTCACATGTGCATGTGAGTCTGGTTATATTCTTGCAGATGTTTCATTACCACTATAGTGATAGTGGCTACCTTTACTATCAGAAAATGAACTGTCCCACACAGTCACCGTTTTCATATTCCCATCAATTTTAAGATTGCTGTTTAATATTATAGCATCTCCACAGACTGTGAATAATGTGAGATGGAAACAACCAAACCATACATATATAGTTCAAATTAGCTACTTTATTGTTCTCTGATTGGAATCTTGCCATACTGGCATCTTTTGCCTGGGAAAGACCACATAAGACACTAAGGCATTTCAAGGGCGATCAGACTTGGCCCTCTTGTGTTTAGGTAAAGAGTCCAGACTGATCCCCCTCTTGAGCCCTCCTCCCATCTGGAATGGTTGCTCTCCAACCAGTATCCAGTAATTTAGATTTGTCCAAGCCAACCCCAGACCTCAACAAGAGCTGTTCATTAGGTAGAATACATTTATTGCAAAAAATAAAATAAAATATTAAGTTGTAATTTTTCCAGTTTGTTGCAAAACTGTGACCTCCCCCTTTTTAAAAAAAATCTGAATCCATTTACCTTCCAACTGACTATTTTAAATATCCTGCTTCCTTGTAAACAAAATATTAGTCAGTTTTCTAGTGTTGGAAACATCATGTATTGTAATAAGCTTACTAAATAGCAAATATACAGAAAGAGTTAAAATGCTAATATCTAATGCCTAACTTATATAACATATTGATTACATAAATGTATATTTACATTTATGATTTGGATAATGTACATATTCATAGGAAAAAATAATGGGGATTGGATTGTTAGGTAGCAAATATCTAAAAGAATTAAAATGATTTTAAAAATAAATTATAAATATGACTAGAGAAAAAGAAGGGACATTTCTAGCCGAATTTAAGCCACGTGAATAACACAGTGAATCTCCTGGAACTAACTTTCATTTGGTTTCACCTTGAATAAATATGTTATAGTGCTGTTTTAACAGTCCAAATAAGAAAGTTAAGTAACATATTAATTATAAATTATCCAGGTTGGTAAAGATTATTAATCATATTTACATCTGACCGCCAAACATGTCAGGTTTGGCATGTCTGCTTGACAAAAAGTATCAATTTTTGAATACTGAATTACTGCAAAAGTTTTTAAAAGTAAATTGGGTTAATATTTATGATATTTTTCTTGGACAGTACTCATCTAATTTCCATGATTCCATTCCCAAGTTGTAATATAAACAGATGGTGTTGCACAAATGCAAATATGTATTTCTTTTTGGCCACTTGGGATTATAATTTGATGTCTCTAGTCTTGAACCAATTCAAGGCCATACTACAATGAGGAAATTTTTGGAAACTCAATAAGCACATCTTCCAACAAAGGGACACGGAACATTGAACAATGTAATTTGATCCATTCTAATCCATTTCAGTTTGATGTGTCCCAGAACATGAGCTTTGTAGTATGTAACGTCCAGTTCCTGTTTTGCTGGAAATGCTTGTATTCCTGTTCTTTTGGCCGAACCTGATTTAATAACATTAAATATTATTTCAGGAAGAATTAAATAATAAAAGCTGTGCATGCCTATATATATTAATTGCCAGAAATATACAGAATTCTGTTTAATTTTCTGGCCTGAATAAGAATGTCTGATGTCTTTACATACTTCTAAAACTTTTATTGTCATGACCTTTAATTGGGCAAAATGGTACTTCATAGGGCAACAGTCATACCTTTTACTTACATATTTTATTGATTTTCAATCAAAGGCCAAACCCTTATAGACAATCTTCCTCATGCAGTCAATGGGTTGAGATTCTGCTCCATGATTGTCTGATTCAGTAGTAAATGAAGCAGAGAAAGCAACTGTATAAAAAGGTATTTTGACTCATTATGGAATTGTGAATGGTTGCTGGTCAATGAATATACTTTCAGTATGTGTGTGCACCTTGTTAAATGTATTTGCTCTAAACTAATCATTCCTGAAGCTTGTATGTTTATATCTTTGTAAGACTAACATTATTTATCATAAATAATTTTATTTATTGACTGTTATTTGCTATCAAGAGAGGCAGACACAAGGATAATGTTTTAAAAGATGTCTACTGATGTGAGAAGAAATGCAAGCTGTGTGATAGAAGCTCAGTGAGTGAGAGAAATGTAAACGTTCCCTGCATTTTATTTCACATGACAGAATGCATTATGGTCCAAATAGTATCTTTTTGAAGGCACAGATTTCAAAAATCTGCATAATATCCACTTTTATGTATGTCACTTATTTAGGATGAAACTCTGTGGTTTAATGTCCTGCAGTCATTTAGAAAACCTCTTGTTTATAGTACATCTCTGTGATAAATAAGACATACAGAGGTACCATAACTTACATACTTAGTTACAATTAACTATGTCACAATATAGCACCTTCTTGTAACTCTCTGGAAGCAAAGAGTGAAGTGATATAGTGATATGGTGTATATAGTTGTGAAGGCTTGCTCTTCCCATCAAACAATTAGGTGCTGTTGACACAGAACCTACTTTTCCCACCAATTAGTGCCAACAGCAGGGGGCATTTCTAGAATTCTGAAAGCTAACTGTCAGTGGTGTAGCGAAGAATTTAAGACTTTGCAATACGTTCCAATATATGGTTTGGTTTACTTGAAATTATACTGTGTCTCTTCACTCCACAATACATAATTTGTCTCTTCTATAGTTGTGCAATTTAATTCATATGTGTATATAAAACATGTGCTTCTGGCAACTGATGTTGATTCCCTATTTGATCTAAATTCTTCTGATTTTTAAATATTTTACTGTTCTCTGAGAGAGAAAGAGAGAGAGAGAGAGGGAGGGGGAGGGAGAGAGAGAGAGAGAGAGAGAGAGAGAGAGAGAGAGAGAGAGAGAGAGAGAGAGAGAATCATAATTTAATGCTCAGAACAATTCATCTACAAAACAATCATCAGGAACCACTTGGCCTTGTGGATAGTCCTCAGTTAGTTCACTATCTTTTGTATTGCACAATATTCCTCAAAGCCTTCCTTTAATGCAAATAATTTACCAATATTTTGTCACATTTTACAATTACTCTAAGGCTACCTTGAAGAAAAATGTACCTTCTTTTTGCCTCCAATTACATCAAGGAGCATATGAATGTTAAAGAAAAACAGTCCACTCTGGAACTCAGTTAAGAACTTTGATGAAGATTCTTCATTTTATTCTGTTAGGTCCATAGGTAACCATCAAAAAGAGCAGATGAGATGGGTACAGCAAACCTTTTTCTGAAAAAAAGGCCTTTGGTGAAAATGTTCATATGGCCGAATGTATACAGTATTCTTGAAAAGCCAGGGAAAAAGGCTCATCCAAATTCTTTCCTCCCAATATTTTGCTTATGGGGGAACAATGTAGGCTGAAAAACGAAGAAAATTAAGGTATAGTGGCAGTCAAAATCAAGAGATAAAGAAAGCAACAAGGCTACTGGACTGCAATCAATTATTGCATTGGATTGCAGTTTATTTGTACAATTAATTCCTAACCATCCTATCCCTCAGTCCCTTGGTAAGGAAAGTGAAGTGAAATCTTGTTTCAAAAAGAAAATTTGAAAACATTATTTTGAACTGTAGATCACATCATGACCGACTGTAAACTGAGGGAATATCCCAATCCAGTGTCTGATTTTTTTTTCATATAAATGATGCTGCGCTTCAATAATTAGATGGCCTAGACATTGGTATCTGACTATAGTTCTTTTTAACATTCATATTTTTCTGTGAAAAATGTTAATAAATATTGCAAGCCCATGCTATATGCTAAATAATTATTATTTCAAAATAGGCTTGAAATATATTAATAATGACATGTGACAAACCATTAGTAAGCAAGTAGAAGCTGTGCACTTCAGGTTTATCTCTTGATAAGATGGCTTTCATACTATTGTTTTTTAACCATAATGAACAATAAGATTGAGCATAAAGCATATCATGTTGGAAATATACAAATGTGGAATCTGCCTGGCATTCTCCCCTCAACATTTATTGATTATTATAAATTGCATTAAAATATTATCTATAAAGTGTACAGGAATACACAATATTTTTGTATATAGGGCTATGTGAACTCTATCTAAGCTATGATCTCTTTTAAAACCTGCAATACTACTTGGATGTGAACAGCTGATTTGGGTAAAATTTAGCTAATCCCCAACATTATCAACTTCAAATTATATTTAGATACCAAGTTGGTCTCAGGCAGGGGTGGGTTCTACTTACCTTTACTACCGTTTCCAAAGGTGCACGTGCTTCGCGCACGTGCCGAACACACGCTTCCACGCATGCGCAGAAGCTTTTTTTGGCAAAAAACCCTCAAAAAAGCGTTCTGCACATGTGCGTGAGTGCGCTCCTTGCAGAGACCAGTAAGTACGGGCATGTGGGTGGGCCCAACTCCCAGTCGCATAGAACCAGTTCGGTAACATCACAGCGTCACCCCTACCGGATTGCGCAAACCAGCCCAAACCGGGAGCAACCCACCACTGGTCTCAGGTGATCAAAAGCAATTACCCCAAAAAGTTGGATGAATGTGTACTGAACATTTTTATTGAATTTTTAAAAATTCTTCTCCATAATCAAAAAGATATCTAGAACAGCTTGTATATAGCCAGTGAAAACATTCAGTTCCTTACCGAAGGCTGCCTGACTAAAAGATACAATAAAAAGGGGAAACAAAGGATACGAAAGAAGAATTGGAGTAAAATTGAACAGGAAATAATTCTGGGACTAAACAATCCTGATGAAACTGAACTTTTAATAAAGTTGAAAGTACAGTGCTTCTTCCCACTACCCACTGTTGCTGCCTGATAGAATGAATAAACCCAGGAGATATAATATGAAGTACAGCAAATCTAGATA
>JANHFM010006245.1:176973-188641 GCA_032468115.1 Grayia smithii | reverse complement strand
GCTTATTGCCCCCAACAATCTGGGTCCTCAGTTTACCTACCTCGAAAGGATGGAAGGCTGAGTCAACCTTGAGCTTGCTGAGATTCGAACTTGCACTAATTGCAGACAACTGCAGCTAAGTGGAAACACTTAGCAGTGTACTAGCTAAGTTCACCACCGAGGCTCTTAACATAAAGTTGAGCAGGTATATTATTTATAAACTTAATAAAGCTACAATTATTTGTAAGCAACATATCAACTGCAACAGACAAACAAATCAGGTACAGATCTTGTGGGTGCTGAGACCCACAAACCATCTACTGTGCTATTGACTTATAGATCTTTTCCTCTCACAAATTTTGTACTCTCTCCATACAATTATAAAAAGCTTTAATTAAGAAGTTATAAAAATCTGTTCCAGTTGACATTGTCTGTGAAAGAAAATAAACCCTTTGATATGATTGTATGTCCAGTAAATTGCAGTGATTTTAAAACTTACCTAAGATGAGAGAAAACTGCTTTCATCCATGAGTATAAAAATATCTGACCCAAGTCAATTGGCAAACATGGATAATGATATCATTTTTTCTTTTTTCTTTCATATGCAGAAGAATACCTTTGCAGGAAACACTGACAGGATATTGATAGAAGATGAAAGTTAAATACTATTTAACAGCTTGGAAAGTTGGAAGGTATACTTTTTATATCTCTTTACTTTTTTTTTTTAAAAAAGCAGTGGTTACTTTTATATATGTGTATCCTAAATCTCTGGAAAGGAACCCTTAACCTGTGTGAAATTGCATATTAGATGTAGCAAGCAGATTGGCTTATTTCCCACCATCTAAATTTGTCCAAACATTGGCCTTTATGACCCTTTCTGGTATTTATGTATAGTAGGCAAATGTAAGCTTAATTTCAAATGTCCTGTGGCTAGACTGACTTATCGAATGACAAGAAAAGTTCACCTCATCCTTAATTGGAAGACAACTTTAAGAGGGAGTCAGACAGAGAGAGAATAAAGATCAGACAATATATATAATAAACACTGCTGTTAAATTACTGGAGATATGCCGAGAATCAATTTTTAACTCAAATCATGTACAAATTTGATGCTTACTGACACATTGCCCTCAAGTCATTACAGTATATAATAAAATATGCAAATTTAATGATAGCTTTGTTATAAATGATGAGTTAAAGGGAACGGGAGTTTGGTAATAATTGTAATACCTATAATGAAACCATAATGTTAGTTTCCCTCCATTTAAGTTTGTTAATGTATTTATTTAAAACACAGTATCCGAAATGTTGACGGCACTTGCTGAATTCTAATGAAGGTCCTATTCTAGATATGAATAAAATATGATAGAAGAGTAGCAGGAAAAATAATATACGTTTTCTGGTAAGTTAGTTTAATACACAAGAAAATAATTGAATTATTCTGTGCCTATCACTAGATTATTCTATGTGCACAAATTAAGAAAGGACTAGTTGCAGGTCCTTTTACAAAGCTGAATAAATAGCCTACAGTTTCTGTTTTAGTATATTTGTATATTTCCACAAAACACCATAAAATTTATCTATTGGAGATCAATTACTTTTCTCCAGTTCTTGTTTCTTCCTTACCATTTAACTGCATGGTGAATGCTACAGAAGCATGGCTGTGTGACACAACACTGAGTTTAGGAGCACAGACTGCAAGATCATGTCCATTGCAGATCTCTTTCCTTGAATTTCAGGGATCTTCCATTTCCCATTCATCTCTCCAATGAATGGCACAAATATAATGAAAGCAGATGAATTGGCATCATAGGATCCATAGGTTTTAAGTGGACCACTTACATTCTCTTTCTTGCTATATGTCTTCAGTGAACCATGACTGTTAGCATAGAGCTACTATCTATTTTCTGAAAAAATCTGGAGGATCTGTAACTGTTAACAGAGCTCTTGAGATCACTTTGCTGCTATGTTAGTAGTCATCAGAATTTTGTACTCCTATTTATAGTCCAGGGGTGAAATCCAAAATTTTTCCCTACCAGTTCTGTGGGCGTGGCTTGCTGGGCGTGGCAGAGGAAGGATATTGCAAAATCTCCATTCCCCCCCTACTTCAGGGGAAGGATATTGCAAAATCTCTATTTCCACCCCATTCTGGGACCAGTCAGGGGTGGTATTTGCCAGTTTTCTGAACTACACAAAATTTCTGCTACCAGTTCTCCAGAACCTGTTAAAACCTGCTGGAATATTCCAAGTGTAGTCTACCCCCTGCCTTCATTTTCTCCTGCCTGCCTTCAATTGCCATGGCCTGGAAAAGTTTTCATTATTGGAGAAACATTTTTTCCCCAGCCCATTTGAAAAGTTTGTCCTGCACCCAGAGATTCTAGTTTCATCCCCACCCTGGTACAGCATATGTTTCAATTATCAGAACCTCTCAAAATTCTTTTAAAGATTTTTTTTAATTATTATTTTTTATTATAAATAGAAAGAGCAACATATTCAATATCCATATAGACAGTGTGTTGTCTGGTTACAATTCCTTTGAACAATACTCAACATCATAATAGTGATAATATTCTCTAGCAATAATCTTATAGTACCAGTGCTTTTCCTTCATAATATTAATACATATTAATTATTAATACTAATTGGAATTAATAATAGCTTACAGTAATCAACCACAATGATAAAATTAATCTTTCTTTTGTAATTTTAAAAGTCTGTTTCTCTTATTTAATGATTTTCAAAGTGAGAGAAGCTGTCTTGGGAGTGAAGAGCTGGGAGGGTCCACTTTTACCAAGTGAAGACAACTGAGAAGAAAAGAGGGGAGATGTTCTTAATATTCATCCAGCTCAGAATATGCAGAAGCATATTAGACACAAGATTGGCCCAAGAAGGAATGACTGTTTTATTTCACTATATCAGTGGTGGTATTCAGCTGGTTCTATCCAGTGAACCGGTAGTAGTGGCTGCCGGAGACTCCGCCCACCCGCCTGGATGTAATCATGTCCCATTTTTTGAAGCTCTGCGCATGCGGGGAAGGCGGGCGCTGACATTTGTGAACCAGTAGCAAAGGTAAGTGAATACCACCCCTGCACTATATTTGTTTGTGGAAGATCTTTATATGTTATGTGATAAATCTGTAGTATGCAGAGAAGAAAGAACGTTTCATATGATCTTGCAGGTTTGCTGGTCAGACTTTGATAGTTGCATACATCAAAATATAATTTCAATTGCTGGAAAGCTTTCTCAGCATTCTGGTTAGGGATAGGTAAGGCAAGGCTAGAAAACATCTCAAGCTGGGTATTTGAGCTTAAATATTAAATATAGAGTATTTATTTATTAAATTTGTTTGCTGCCCATCTCACTTCAAGGAAGACACAGCTGTGTCTGGTTTGATTTAATTCAAGTAGTCAGTCTGATTTAGAAAATGGATTTGATCTGATCTGAAACATCAATTTGTACAATTGAGTTATGTATTGATTTATTAATTCTTTCATTCTTATATACCATCAAATCAATACAAATGCATGGAGTCATTCATGTAGCATCAAACTGTCAATTTGATTTAAATGAAAAGGACTTCTGAGCATGTGCAAAAGTCCATTAAATCCATCTGGAGGCCTCTGATTCAAACGAAGGCTTAGAACATTTTTGACAATTCAAATCAGCAAATATATTAAATTAGGAGACTCAAGACTCCAATTGCTTAGGATCCTTTGAATCAAATCTCCAAAGGGAATAGTTTATATAACAGTGGGTTTAATATGTTGAAGAATGGTATAAACAAATACCTCTGTATACAGATACATATTTATAATTTTGAGAGTGCCCTTTTTTCCCTACACTGAGTGGGAAAATGCGTTTCTTTTCTATTACAAATGATTTCTGCATCCACTCTTCCTTTGCTGTTCTGTGTTTACCAAAAATAAAAGGATCATATTTTAAAAGTGTTTAATGTGTATTTAAAAACCGGACACTTCTTCTCTTCCCAGAGAATAAAACAAAGATCCTGTGGGGCATTGTACTTGACAACACCTGTGATGAATTATTTGTAAATGTAATGAATTACATTACTAGGGGCATGTCAAATTATACGTCGATAATGAATTTTTGGATGCATCTGCTATGTAATTGTTCCCAGCGGACATGTATTCATCTTCACCTGGCATTATTTTCCTGATTTTGGTGGATTTTTTTAATTATGCATTTTCGTTCCTATCATAATTGTTACCATGATCCCTGTTCCTTTGTTCTAATCAGGCCCCTTTAATGCAGTGCATATTCTGAACAAAGGAGGAGGAGAAAACACACACACAGGGATATTGGCTAAACAAAACCCTGGTCTTTATGTGTTACTGTGTAACAGCCTACTTGGCTTCAGAACGTTGGGTGGTGTTGACAGGGAGATCCGTTGTTTTCCTGCTTCTATCTGCCAGCTGCTGTGGCAGTGTATTCTGAAGCACACAAAATGAATAAAAGTTAAAAGCTGTGCCGATGACAGATATGCTTGCATTGCTTTTATTTGGTCTATCTTGGATTTTAATAAGGCAAATAAAGCAAATTGAGAGTGTAAACCAGCCCATGTCTCGCCTTGACTTTTGTTATGGAAACATTCTCAATGAAACGATCTTTCATCAGCTTACAAGACCAGAGAGCACCGGTTTTGCGTCAGCCAAGTATACACAACTTTTCAACAATAATAGTGTTTGCTATCCAGAGTTCAGTTCCACTTCACAATTTTATTCTGCGGAGGCAAACCTTGTCATTAATACCACAGCTCGTGGATCAAACGTCCTTCTGTGAATAATACAGTTGTTTCCCTATTTGATCTGAGACAGCTGATTGATATGTAGCCCAGTCCAAAAGAAGAATTCAGTTGAAGTACCCGAATTGAAGTTAATTTGCAATCTATTTTGATTCGAAACCTGCTGGGAAATGTGATCTAAGGTCTGATTTTCACATTACCTGCTTTTAGTCTCAGCTGTTCAATGTTCAATGTACCCTAAAAGTCACCATAGTTCTAGTTATACTGGGATAACCTCAAGTACAGGTAGTTCTCAATTGTCAGAGGCATCAGACAACTGAGGCATCAGGCTAGAAACTGGGTGGTTGTGAGTTGTAGTCCTACCTTAGGCACAAAACCAGATGGATGACCTCGGGCCAATCATTTTTTCTTACCCTAGAGAAGGAAGCAATATCAAACCACTTCTGAGGGGGAAAAAGCTTGCCAAGAAAACTGCAGGAAATTGTCCAGGCAGAATCTGATAATCAGACATGATTGAATGATAAGGGGGAGAATCCTTAGTCAAAAGATTTGTAATTACTATTGAAATTTGAATGAATAACTGGACCAAATAAATCTCCTCCACTCTCCATGCCTAAACAGACCACTGGAAAAGAGGTGGTAATTATTTTCTGCTGTTAATTGGAGGGGGGATGTTATAGTGTATCAGCTAGCTTATATTTTAAAAAAAATATTTTGGTTATATTTAACTTTCGTTTACCTTGCTTTTTATGTTTGTGGCCAAATAAACGTAATCACACATACTGAATCTATTTTGATTTGAGTCAATCCCTTAGGTTTTATAACTGTATATGAAACTGAAACTCCCCCTAATTGAGTGACATGCTGCCTGCAGTCTTTTGAATCCTAGAGTCAATGGACCGAGATTAGTTCACCAGCAGAACTTAAAACTACAATTTCTTGCCAAAAACCAACCGGTCAAAATTTGCAGCTTCATTTTCTTAGCAGGCATACAAAGATAGCTAGCCAAAATTAATAGGTTTGTGGTTCTTGTGGGAAATATTTCATTACTTTTGTTCACGGCTCTATGTCAAATGACTTTGATGTCTTTATTTCATGTATTCATTCTAATATCCATAGCTATTTTAAGAGCTATAATGCTATTATATTAGTCTGAGGTGTTTGGGTGAAAAATTACATGGGTCCCATTTTAACTCATAATCTATCAACCTTTTATTTTAACGATGCTTGTAAAGTAACAGTATTTGGCAGGCAATGTATGAAAAGTTAACTTCCTTAGGCTTTGGAAGTTTGAAAAAAAATCGAGCAATGATCAAGAGCAATCTATGAATTATCTCTCTTATGTACAGAGTCTAAACTGTAAAAAGAAATAATACAGAATTTGCACGGCTACTATGCACTTCAGAGTCACTGTTTATGTACTGAACATATTAGATCAGGATGAATGGCTGATGCAGAGCTGGAAAACCTTCTCAAAAATTCTGAAAATTAGAATACCATCTTTGGTATCATCTGTCTGTCTGTCTGTCTGTCTGTCTGTCTGTCTGTCTGTCTGGTTGAATTATATAATATATCAATCCTATATTGCAACCTACTGCTATTCCAACTCAATTCCTTGCAGATAGCTAAGGCTGGCTGAAAATTATTTCCAACAACCTGAAGAATACCAAATTGCAGTATCTGATGATGGTGACATATGGGAGGCATATTTAAACAGGTCATCATAGGTGTAACATCTCAGAGCAATCCCATTTTTTCAGACTTAATATTTTTATTGAGGTTGGTTGATATATTTAACTTAAAGTTGTCAATATGCAGAATTATTTTTTTAAAAATGCTCAGCAATGGAACATGTTAGGCCTTTTTTCATTAGGAATATAGGAAAAAGTAAATAGCCTTGAGGCAAGGAGGAAGAACGACTACCAAGACAATGATCAGGTAAAAGAGAACAGAGATCAGGGCAGAAATGCTCTGAGTCTATGACTATGTCTGAGTTTCAGACATGGTTGTCCCTAGTTCTCAGGAAGAAAAAGAGGGGGAAACACATTTAGGCTTGCAATTGTCTGTTTCTTTAGCTTTACAGTAAAAGTAATACTGACCTACATGACATTGAATTCTTTGTCTGACTTCCCTTGAAGGGCTGTCCTTGAATGCTTAAATTGAGAGTAGATGACTATGTGTCAGGATTTTTTTTCTACATCCTACATTGTGAGCCCTGTAATAAATAGGAAGTGGGAGTTGAGAACTCTCTTTTTCTAATGTCTCTCTCCAGTGAGATGAGACTACCATAAAGGCAGGTGAGTAATTGTAGTTCAGATCCTATATAAACTAGTCAGAATTAATAGTATGGAAGTTCAATACAGACCAACGTAAGTCTTGTTTGGTGGCTTTGAAAAGAGTCCATCTGCCATCTCTTTGAGGTTGCCTAATTGACAAAGGATATTTGTCTTCTTCAGTATTGTGAATATGCTTTGACTGCTGCCTCATGTTATGGTATTATGCTATTTCGTTATACTTTCTTAGTATAAAGCCTGAAGTATTATTACAGTGTAATCATGAGCCATGGTGGCACAGTAGTTAGAGTGCAGTGATGCAAGCTACTTTGGCTGCTTGCTGGCTGCCTACAATTTGGCAATTCAAATCTCACCAGGCTCAAGGTTGACTCAGCCTTCCATCCTTCTGAGGTGGGTAAAATGAGGACCCAAATTGTCAGCAACATGCTGACTCTGTAAATCGCTTAGAGGGGGCTGTAAAGCACTGTAAAGTGGTATATAATTTTAAGTGCTATTGCTATTGCTTTGAAATCCAAAAGAACCTGCTACCCAACTCTGCTGGAGCGTGGGCAGAGCAATATAATATTCATAGTGATAGCTGTAGCCATTTAAAAATCAACTTTAATAGTTGGTTTGGCTTACTACTAGACCTAGAAACCGGGTCCCTTCCTACATAACCTATACTGTATGTAGAAAATGTATATAATTCTAGATACTGATGAATGTATGAGATGCCATAGAAATGTATATACTGTAATTGTATTGCATCAAAAGCATATTAATAGATCTGGATAAAAATACCTATTTTCTCCAGAAGCAACACTTTCTGTTTTCCATCCTGTTTTGATTTAAAAACAGCTATGGTGCTGATGTTATCTATCTGCAAAGATCCAGCATTTCCCTATGTGGAGAATGATGCCACAGTGTGATGTAGGGTTGAGTCAAATGGGAACACAAGGAAAGTTTGACTGGCCTTGTGCAATGAATTTGGCCTGCTTTTCACTCCAGCGTGTGTGTGCATTTTTTTAGGGGAGAGGGAGGAATAAAATGCAATGGCAGAATTTTCAGTTCAACAAATAAATGAATTTTCCAGCCTGCTATATGCTCTCTAGACATGCACAGATCTAGGTTGCAATCTGAAGATCAGTCTTTAGAAATTTTTTAATTACATGATATTCAGATGATGAAGTTTTGTTTTCCCCATTGTCCAATGCTATCTTTGTTATTAATCCATAAAAGAATGGATTGAATGGAACAAATTAAGGGATTATCATCAAATTGTTTCATTTTTCCAGCCATTTCAACTGTGCCAAATTTTTACACACTTTGTTAGAGATGTCTCTTCAAAGGAAATGATATAATAGGGTATAACTCAAATTCTTGTCTATGGTGGTGCTATTCTTATTGTAAGGGTGTAGTTATTGATTAAGGGAAGGTAAAAATAAAGAAAAGGATTGGGAAAAGGAAGAACTGAACAAAGCATGGACCAACTAATTAAATAATAAATTTCTTAAGAACTGGAGAAGAAGATGTGTTGGCTGGTATCTCCCTTCACACTGTCTCAGATAGATTTTTTTTCTTTATTCTAATTTTGGCTTGGTGGCTACAAGCTTCTTTTCTCATAGAAAAATTATAACATTAAGTCTGTGTTTGAAGATAATATAGAAAAAAAGGAGAAAATATACAACTCCCAAATCAACCTTACAAAGACCCTTAGATCCTGGAATATCCTGGAAAAAAATGATTAAGCTGCAACGAAAGACGATCCTGACCTATGAGGTGCAGGTCTGGCCTTCATACTAACCCATATTGATAAGTTTTTATAGATCCCTAAACACTGGAATCAGTATATATTAATTCTAATATTTTAAAAAGGGTAACAGGCTTGACACAGTAAGTATTCAACTAATCGCATAATTATTATATGTTAAATATATGCTAAGCACTTTTATGTAAGCTTACTGATTGGATGGTTCAAGAGAAGGTGCTAGCAGAGAAGCAAGGAAGCTTTAGAACTGAACAATCAATCTTCTAATCAATGTTCTATCACTTGGTAGAAAAATATTCTTGCCACCTACCAGGAATTCTCTTGGTTGCCTTCCTAGAATTAAAACTGACATCTGACTTAGTCCCCACGAAGAGGTTATGGAGTAAATTGTCATGCACATTGATATATTGCTGATTATTCTCTTTGGCCAACAAGCATGAGAAATTCTATCTGCTGGTCAATATAATGCTATTTTTTTATTAATCCCTTCTCTAAAGTTGTAACTTTATCTCTCTAATTTTGACTTCATAGTATATACTCTGTTAAAATATGAGTTCCACCTTCCAATATTAGACAATAATCTTACATCCATCTTTCATGCTGATGACACCATCATTCTCTGCCAGACTCATGTTAGACTTCATTGTCAACTTTCAGATTAACCTTCTGGACTCTACCAAAGTCCATAAGAAAAAGGAGGAAAAATCAGAAACAAAGAGAAACAAATTTATCTTTGGTTTGCTACTTCCAGAAAGCAACTATTGTAGGAAATACTGCCCATGCTGCTTACAACAATGTTGTTTCTGCAACAGTCATCATTTAGAGTAAAAGTCTTCTTCTGTATGGAGCATGAATTTGCATTTACAGGCTTTAGAATCACAGTTTAGAGGAATTTCTTTTTGTGTTTTTCAAACCAGGCCAAAGGTATTTATTTAGCAGGAACTGAGGTATGCTTCTGTGGAGTGAATTGGCTGAAATTCATTTTTCTGAGATGAAAACTTAGTTCGTCAATCTTTGGTAATAAATTTACCTCCTCCTGGAAAAAAATGGGTAGCCAGAGATTTGTTTCACTCTGGTTTCTGACATCAATCCCTGCTAATTGTTGGAGCAGAAAGAGATATTGTAGAAATAAAAAAGACAGTCTTTAATTTGGGAGTACAGAACAACAAATTGTAAAAACCTCATCTCATTTCTGTTACTAGTAGACCTTTCACTATTTCTCAATTATTTTCTCCATTTGATACAAGAGAGCATTTACATTAGCAAGGCTTCTTATTTTACCCTAAAGTTTATTCAAGAGTGGTAGCAGTTAATAACACCCCCATATCACAACACTTTTGTCCATGTTTGGATGAGGACATTAAGATAAGCTCTCCCGTTGCTGTCCTCTTTATACCATACATGGCAGTCTGAATAAATAGTTCCTATCCTTATAAAATGTACAGGTTTGTCTAACTGTCAGAGGTCCCAACTTGGTCATTTAGAAAAGAAAGACTCTCAAGTCCATGATTAGCGAAAGTACATTTTACTAAAGCCAAGTGAAGCAAATCTAAACTTTTGCATCCAAAATATCTGTTTCACATGATTAGGGGACTGGAGGCTAAAACGTATGAAGAATGGTTGCAGGAACTGGGTATGTCTAGTCTAATGAAAAGAAGGACTAGGGGAGACATGATAGCAGTGTTCCAATATCTCAGGTGCTGCCACAAAGAAGAGGGAGTCAAGCTATTCTCCAAAGCACCTGAGGGCAGAACAAGAAGCAATGGGTGGAAACTAATCAAGGAAAGAAGCAACCTGGAACTCAGGAGAAATTTCCTGACAGTTAGAACTATTAATCAGTGGAACAGCTTGCCTTCAGAAGTTGTGGCTTCTCCAACACTGGAGGCTTTTAAGAAGATGTTGGATAACCATTTGTCTGAAGTGGTGTAGGGTATCCTGCTTAAGTAGGGGTTGGACTAGAAGACCTCCAAGGTCCCTTCCAACTCTGTTATTCTATTCTATTTGTGGCCGCCCACTTTCAAACTGCTGAGTGGGCGGGAGTCAGAGCATGTGACGGGGGTTCAACCCGCCCTACGGCAGCAACGGGTCTCAAACGTGAGGCTGCTCACTCGTTAGCCCAGCATTCTAACCTCGGGAGCCACAGTGCAAGTTGCTAGGTAAATTTAAAACAGAAATGGCAACAACTTTTTCTTGAAAACAAAGGTTGCCTAAAGGGACATGGATGAACTGGCTCCTCATGAAAGAGAGTCTGGCTGCTCTGGATACTATCAGAATTTTGTTTTTGTTAACATCCGAGTTGGAGAACTCGGCTTGGGTTTGTAAGGGAAGGAGGAAAATGGTATTTTAAATAAGTGCATCCTAAAAGGGGAATTCCTACGGTTATAGTTTCATATAAGGACAAAGACCAGACTGGTTATCATACTTTGTGAAAACAATGAACACTGTGAAATTCTTAGCAGCCCTAGTGGTACATTCTAGAAAATAATCCCAAAAAAATCTAATCAGAAAAGCAAAGGACTTTCTAAGTGTTTAAGAACCAGGAGCCCCATGAACTAAGCAGAACCATGAACCTGTCTTATATGGTCAAAGGAGCCAGGGAGCTTCCCAAGACGCTACTCACCCTTTCCTGTGCTAATTTTCTCATTTCCTCTTGTAACTTGTTCAGAATGTGCAGATTGGGCTTGTTCTTTTTGGCATACTGCTGAAGTTCTATCACACTTTTGTCAGATGTTTCCTACCCAAAAGGAAATGAAAGGATTTTAATACAGTCCTTTTAAATCGTACTTTTTAAAAGGCCTCTGAATTCAGGGTAAGCAACTACCGGACTTTTTGGAGTATAACACACACTCCCCACCCACCAACCACCACCGGAAACAACTGGGTGGA
>JANHFM010006245.1:126571-136681 GCA_032468115.1 Grayia smithii | reverse complement strand
GGTTGGGGGTCACCACAACATGAGGAACTGTATTAAAGGGTCGCGGCATTAGGAAGGTTGAGAACCACTGGCTTAGACCAATCTCTTTGTTTTTTTAAGGCTTTGAACCCAAATGACAAAGAAGCCTGGTTACTTTTAGATGACTGTGGAACTGTTTTGAAGCCAGTCCAGTAAAATAACTTTTAAGATAAAAATATGAAACTTCAAACCAGGAGAATGAATGCTTCTCCTCTGGAATTACCTTTCTGTAGAATAGAATAATAGAGCTGGAAGATTTCCTGCACACAGTTGTAATTAGAGATAAGTGAGTTTGTAAAACTACCATGCTTCCACTATTAACTTTTGATCCTAGGGTTTAAACAGAGAGAGAGAAAAAGAAAGATACTGAACTGATTTCAACTGTTGCGGGACTCATTATCTTTGCTTCTGTTTCTCTTGCTGCCAATGCTTGACTTGGCCCTGCAATCTTTCCTGTTCACTTTTGAACTTGTTTGCTTTAAAACTAGAAAGTGAGAAGTTATATTACTCTCTGGATGCAAATTATAACAGATAACAACACTGCATCTTTATTTCTTGAAAACCAGAGATGAATTTGTACAGAACTCCAGACGGTGAGATTAATAGGTTAAAGGTAATCGTAGGTAAATCATGGGGATATTTATAGAATAAAATATTTTCATGCTTCATATTTTTTACTATGATTCTCAAGTAGTTTCTCTCAACCATATGATATATGTTTGCTGCATCAGATTCTTGTATCTATTCATCTGCACCTCATTGAAGAAAACATTTCTCCCCTTTGCCAAATTCATACTTCATTCATGTGCACTTGTTAGATATTCTGTATACCCAAACTATTTAAAAATAGAGTGCAGTCATTATTTTATAGTTATATAACATGGGTATCTATATTCCATTTATCCTATTTCGTTTGATCTAGCCAGTATGAGATAGTTTTTCCCCTAAGCATAAACTATCGTAATATTTGGATTTGACTAGTAGCAGAATACTTTTTAAAATATAATAGTTACCAAAGAGAATAATACTGGTGACTATATAGCACAAAGTCAATTAGTTACTCTTCCATTTAAATTGTAGTGTTGGGTGTAGAATCTTGTGTTCTAAGAAAGAAATGGCTTGTTTTATTTTTCCTAGAACTGTATTGCTTATGAATTATTCTGTAATTGATGCTATTATCCATGTATTTTTATTAGGCACCTTATTTCAATTGACTTGAGCCTGCCAGACTTTCTATCCCAACAGCCTATTCCCCAATTTTTAAAACTCACATTTAGGTGAAATCTAAATAAACTTATGAGTTAACTATTTGGAGACATAGTTATATTTACAGCATTTTAAGCATGGTCATTCCTACACATTTTAAGTCTAGAACATCAACTGCTTTTCACATAGTTTCATCAAAACTATTCATTTTTTCCCATCCCCCATTTGTATCTCCCCAGTGGAGGGAGGTTTTCTCAGCAAACCTTTTTCAGCAAACCTTCTCTAGAACAGGGGTCTCCAACCTTGGCAACCTTAAGACCTGTGGACTTCAACTTCCAGAATTCCTCAGCCAGCTTTGCTGAGTTTAGATAGACATAAACATAGAATCATAGGGCTGGAAGGGACCTTGAAGCTCTTCTAGTCCTGTCCAAGGCAGGAGACCTTATATTATCCCAAACAAATGATTGTCTGATCTCTTTTTAAAAACCTCCCATGATGGGGCACCCACATCTTTGAGAAGCAAACTGTTTTTTTGATTAATCATTCTCAGTGTCACTTACCTACTATATTCCATTTTTGTGGTGTACAATCATTCCAAAGTTTAATGGCAGAAGTTACCAATATGGCAACTTAGTGTTGATGTTACTCAAGCCTGGCAGGAGTGACCTGCTAATACTCTGGACACCACATTTTGTACCAGCTATCTCCCAAAACATCCTCAAGTAGACTGCATTGCAGTAACCTATTTGGATGGGGAATCAAGCCATGTCTTACATAAGACAAGGCATCCTGGTCCAGGTAGAGTCATAACTGGTATCATAACTGAAGCTGGACAAAAGACCTTTCTTAGCCACAGATTCCACCTGATGCTTGAGCAGGTTCCAAGAGTCCAGAAGGACGTCCAAGTAAAAACCACCTTTTTCCACAGGTAGTAAAGCACTATCCTGAGTAACTGCCAGGGTTGACATCATTGGAATGCCAGATATTCACAGGATGATTTTTAATTCCATCCACAATAAGAGACAGCTGCTTGCAGGTATTATATCTATCCTAGTCTCAGAAGGAACTGAAATTCTGAAGCAACTTTCTAATGTAATAATATAGGCCATGTTGCAACTTACAAAGGAAAATCTTGCTTTTCATTATTTGGGACCATATTGAGAAAGATATAAATATTAACCATGGAATGACGGAAAGATTTCCGAATCATGAAAACTGCCAAGTAACTGGGAATTCTATCGCTGATATAAAAAACAAAAAGAAATCTGAATTTTCTCTCTGTCAATAACAGATAGCATTGTCACATCCTGCCTAAATGAATGGTGAAACTCACCAAGTTGAGGACTGAAAAAAATCAGGAGAAGCCTCGCAGTACCTCCCTCAACTAATCAATTCATGAGCTACAGCTCACTCCATCAGGTGCAATCTGATTTAATTGCATCTCACTTCATCAGATGCCATCTGAAATTGCATGTGATGAGGTGAGCTGCAGCTCATAAAAACTTACACCTTTTAAATGTGTTAGTTGAAAAAGATGCTACTAGATTCTTTTAATTTTGGGCTAATATACATCTCTGCCTACATCGTCTAAGATGAGGACTATGCACCAAGAGTATACAATAATATCAAAAGATATGTGCACAAGGGATTATATTCAACAGCAATTTGAGGAGAGACCAATATATTGGAAGGAGACTGTACAGTCTGCAAAACTGCTTCCAACTGTTCCAGCCTTCTGGAATCCCAAAATGAATGTTGGCCGTCACCAAAGCACCCTTCCTGTGCTTTAGATTTTGTTCTACATTCCACGCAGAGCCCATGAACAGCTGCTGCTTGCAAATATCTACAAACATCAAGTATTTTGGATTTTCAATGTCATCTTTCAATTAGCAATGCACATTGGTTACCAGCCTTTCAATATAAGAACAGTGAAAGGAATAGTACATCCTCAAAAACTGTTGATACAGCAACCAATAAAAACATTGGCATGCTTTTCAAATGTTAAGCAATTTATCTTGCTAAAGGCTACATATTTAGAGCAGGAAAGCACTTCAACTAGATTGATACAGTTGTTGTTTCAGTGCTTGTCAAATAGCCTTTTATGTTGCAATCAAGTAATAGATACAAGATTGACAAGTTACAAAGAAAAGGAGCTTTCAGTCAACAAACAGACTAAAACCCATTATTGCAGTGTGTGCACTGTGTCCTAGACTTGTAAACACATCTTCATTGATCCCATAGAAAGATAGTAATACCTCCCCTTGTATGGCTCAATCAAGATGCTTTTCACAAAGGAAAAGTGCAAACAGTATTGAAAAAGCCGAAAGAGACTGATGTTACAGTCAAACAGTAAATAATGGTTGATGTCGGGAAACCTATCTATAACCTCTCAAACTCTTGTCAACCGGAATGAAAGTTATAACCTATATTGCACCTACAGAAGATCAAAACTATAGTAACGAACACCAGTCCTCTTATTGTCATTCAGGCTTTAACAGTTGATGAAACCAGTGAGGGGCAAAAATATATTTTTTCTACTTTGTCATAATATGTGTAAGTGAGTCTGGGATGGGAGAATTGATTTCAAAATGTGTATTGCTCAGCACTTGGTTTTCAATAAATTTTTCACAGTTCAAACAGGTATTATGGCTAAATCCAAAATTCTGGATATGTCCAAATAACAGTTTGAGGAGATTCATCTGTCACGTGAAAAGTCTCCTTGTTATTCAAGTTGTCTGATTTTTTATTTATTTATTATTATTATTATTAAAAATTGGGTTATGTATATTAGTTTGGATTTTTAAAAGTCAAAATTTATCCATTTTATTCTGTTGGGTTTAATTTTGTTTTCTTTTGTTTTAAAGTACCTTTCAAACTCGCAGCCCGTGGGCCAGATGCATCACGCCCTGGCCATGCCCAACCCTGGTTTAGCGAAGGGGAAAAAGTCACCATGCATCACATGGCAACAACGTGATGACATGAGTTTGACATGCCTGGTCTACAGTATCTATTTATCCTATCTAATTTCATGGAAAAGGTATGAGTGTTGAAGGTAGTGGTTATTTATTTATTTATTTCCAACTTAAGAAGCTAGTGCATCTCTGTCCAGCCCTTCTCTGGTTAACTAAGCATGCATCAATCAGATTGAGATAAAGAGAGGGATCTGTTTGTTATTGCTGGCTTTAGATTACCAACTCTAGTTTCATCGAAGCACTGTCTCCACCACCAAACCAAAAAAAAAAATGATTTTCATGGTTAATTCATGGGTTTTTTTAAGCAGGTGAAAGTGATATCACAAAGCACCTAAAACATTAAAATAAAACATTGCAAAATACTATTTTTTCATAACTACAAGGCTATATGGAGACAGTGGAAATTGTGCGATGCATGCTGAGGACAAGCAAAAAATTCTATCAAAACACCCCAAACTTTAAAAAGCAATTAGTCCAATCTATTAAATACACTAATTAGCATTGCACCTTGCTAATAATGTTGACTAATATTTAACTCAATTAACATAGACTCTATGTCCGTGATGGCAAACCTATGGCATGAGTGCCACAGGTGGCACACATAACCATATCGGAAGGCACGCAGGTTTAGCTCCGGCATGCATGCACACGCCAGCCAGCTGATTTTCAGACCTTCTGGGCCACTGGAACTAGGAAAACAGGCTGTTTCCTGCCTCCAGAGGGCCCCAAGGGTGGTGGGGAAGGCCCGTTTATCTCTCTCCCCAGGCTCCAGAGCCTTTCTTGGAGCTTGGGGAAGGCAAAAATGGCCTTCCCTACCCACCTCGATGCCCTCTGGAGGTCGGAAATGACCCATTTGCCAATTTCCAGTGGGACTGGAAGACCCATTTTTTGCTCTTCCCCAGCCTCCAGAGCCTCTCTAGGAGCCTGGGGAAGGTGAAAACTGTGCCTTCGCATGCCAGGAGGAGGGGGGAGCAGGAGCAGGGGGAAGCAGGAGCAGGGGGAAGCGCATGCATGCACGGGGGCGGGGTGCATACGCGACCTCCCTCTCCCCCGCTCCTGGCACGCAATGGCAAAAAGGTTAGCCATCACTGCCCTATGTGATTCCTGATGAAGCGTTTGTGGTACAAATTCTCTGCTTCCTTCATTAAACGTTATGATAACCTGACAACCATATGAAATCTAATCATCTTGCATTTTTCTCATCTTATGGTTTTTCTACAATGCCTTTTTTGAAACTTGTAAAAAAGTTTTAAATTTGGAAAACCAAAGCACTGCAAAATCCTTTGTCTGGAACAGGGGTGAAATCCAATTTTTTTTACTACCGGTTCTGTGTGCGTGGCTTGGTGGGCATGGTAGGGGAAGGATACTACAAAATCTCCATTCCCATCCCACTTCAGGGGAAGGATATTGCAAAATCTCCATTCCCACCCCACTATGGGGCCAGCCAGAGGTGGTATTTGCTGGTTCTCTGAACTACTCTAAATTTCCGCTACTGGTTCTCCAGAACCTGTTAGAACCTGCTGGATTTCAACCCTGGGGTGGGGGTGTGCCTGAGGATTGTCATGTATGTTGGGCTTGGTCTCTGGGTGTTATGTGAATTTCGTTGTATGGGTATACTGTGTATATATGTACAATGACAATACACTTTATATATATGGATATAGCATGGTACAAGAACTAACATTACTAGACAAACACACACACACACAGAGAGAGAGAGAGAGAGAGAGAGAGAGAGAGAGAGACGGGGGTGAGGGGCACATTCCAATTTCTCTCAGTTTAAATTAAAATTCCTGCTTGCTCAGAGGGCTAATTCTGGGCAAGCAGGAATTTGAATTTAAACTGAAATTAAACTGGAGATCTTGCTCTTGTTCATGGCTGTTCATTTGTGGAATGCCATCCTTCTGACTAGGATAATGATAGTGAGGACACTGGGAAATCAGAACATTTTTTTTTGAGTCCACCTTTATTTGGAGAAAAAAAAATCCCTGCTCTTTTCCTCTTCATTCTATTTCCCTCTGATTTCTAAAGTGTTGGCTTCATCATCAGTCCCCTTTTCTCCAGCTATTCCATCATTACATCTCCTCCAGCAGGGAGGGCAAGGAACCCAATCTATCAATGCCACTCACTGCATCCACAGGGGTCATGTCAGGGGAAAAGAAGCAGAGATATTTTTGTTCAAACATTTGAAGAGACCTGCTGTAGGCCTGGAGGCCAGCAAAGAATACAGAATGCTGAAAAGGGGCTACGTAAATATCCATTATTTATTCTCACCCAGGAGGATTGCCAAATTCATATACTGCCTCAGAGTCTTAGAAATTATGGTCCATGAAACTCTTTGGATTTTTTTAAAAAATAGACCTTAACGTAGAAGGTCCATTTTGGAACTGACAGAAAAATAGGAATGCCTCATCAAAGCCCAGCGCAGATTTACATTTACCTAGGCCAATTAAATACTATATATAGGCATGTGTTTAGATATTTTTGTTTAAACTGTAATGATGAGAGTTTCTTATAGTTGGAGCAATGTGACCAAGATGACTGATATACTTTTCTATCTGCTTTCCAGAGGTTTCTCATTCTAAGGATTTTTAAAAAATATTTTTTTGACTGAGATCTAAGATGCTGAGCTTGTCGATTGAAAGGTAGGCAGTTCAGCGGTTTGAATCCCTAGCGCCGCGTAACAGGGTGAGCTCCCGTTACTTGTCCCAGCTTCTGTCAACCTAGCAGTTCGAAAGCACATATATAATGCAAGTAGAAAAATAGGGATAACCTTTGGTGGGAAGGTAACAGTGTTCCATGTGCCTTTGGCATTTAGTCATTCAGGCCACATGACCATGGAGATGTCTTCGGACAGCGCTGGCTCTTCAGCTTTGAAACAGAGATGAGCACCGCACCCTAGAGTTGGGAACGATTAGCACATATGTGTGAGGGGAACCTTTACCTTTAGTATCTAGCATGAAGTAGAACAAATGGTCACTGTATCTTTTACAATTGGCTCTTTGCTTATCCTAGTTAGAATATATTCACTGAACACAGAAGAATTTAAGTTGCTGTTTATTAAATATGTTTTAGGAATACTGACTTTCAAGTAAAGTCTAGTCAGAATACCTGTATTTAGGAAGTATTATTCACAAACAAAATTAAATGGCCAATTAGCTGAAAGGATATCATTCTCTTGTCAGAGCAGAAACAGCAACTTCAATCTAGAATTATAAAAATGCTGTTTTAGTCCAAAAGTTTATATTTAGTTGTATTTGAAAGAGCTTTCTCAATTGTTTCTTGCTAACATCCTTTGCTAACATCCTTTGCCTAGCACATATGAGAGTCTTCACTTTATCCAGGTTAGATCAGTTGCCTTCACCGTTATTAGAAAATAGATTTAATGCCACCATAGTCGGCAAGAACAGCTGTACCCCTGTCAGCTGAGGGAAGTTAAAATAAGTTGTGCATGACCTTCCCCATTCACCTTTCCATTTAATTTGGCAGAAAGACTTAATTACACCTCTAGTAAACCAATTGTCATGAGACTTTAAAAGAAGATTTCATCATTCTCCTTGAGTTGCTAAGTCAATGATTATTTCTAGAAGAGTTGCAAAAAAACTAAACACATAATTGTATAGTTTTGATGCATATAGCATTATGTATTTTATGTATAAGAAATCTATTACATTTCAGATTTTAGAATGGTAAGTGTTTTGTGGTCACTGGCAGTAAGTGATTCTGCTGATGGAAGTCTTTCTTCTAGCAAAACATCTTAGCGCCTTTTCCCGCTCCAAATATTCACCACAGGGGCGAAATTCCAAAGTAATTATATAGATTCAACTTTATGAGTGAATACATGCAGATGTTATATAATTTTGTGACAGCTTCCAAAATGCCTTTATTGTCAGATAATATTTCATGGATCACTATCACTATGAATTACTATCTACTATATCACACACATATAAATGCGACAAATAAATAAATAAATAAATAAATAAATAAATAAATAAATAAATAAATATAGTATACTTCTGTGATACAGGTAGTATACTCATAGGGGAAGGAATGATGAACAATAAACAAAAAGATTGCAAGGATGACCTAGTTAAATATTTGTTAATTCATTTTATTAGATTTAGGTACTGTCAGACTCCAAAATGATTTTGTTTACTACAGAGTGACTGTCAGATCTGTGTATCTGCCATTCTTCAGGGGAAGGTTTTTTTTTTATTATTTCTTTACTTATTACTTTCTTTCTTATATAACCTGTACCCTGCAATTTATTGATTTACAATTTCTATCCTGGTGTTTAAGTGCCCTGGCATTTTTGCACCTTTTGGGGAATGTAAGGGGAGGGAGGGACATGTGGACTCATCACTTAAGAGCTGGCTGAGGATGATCCTGGGAAAGTTCCTTTATCACTTTCTCAGAGCAGTCGGTACAATAACATCTTCACACCTGTGGATTGACTGAATTCACATTGGACTGCTGGGAGAGGGTTTCTAATTCCTTTATTCTAACTGTATGGCCTGAGGGCCCTCAGAGCCTGCTTTTTTTTTGCCCTGCTATCACTTCTATTCAATAAAAGGTTCCTTTTGAAATGCCAAGTTTCAAGAGTCTTTACTTTCTTGAATAAAGGGGAGTGGCCGGGCCTTACAGTGACACTTCTAGTTTTTCTCTCAAGTTGGACATGTAGGACAATTTTTTTTTAAAGAAAACTTGGTCTATGTTTAACCCCTCTTGCTATTAAATCCTATTTATTCATTCATTTGACTGTTAAATGTGTATTTTGTTCAATAATTCAGAGCGGTATACATAGTGTTTCTCCTCCTGCTTTGTCCACAAAATCAACTTGAGAGTTAGGACTGGGATAAGAGAAAATGACCAGCCCAAACTCAGCCAGTGAAAAGGGTGGCTTTGAACTGGAGTCTCCCAGTACTTGATCCTCCCCCCACCCCCCACTAAAAAAATGTTTTTCAACTTATTTAATCTATTTAATGAATTACATTCATGTGAGCATGGTGTTGTGAAAAAACCCTGCTCACTTAAACAAGAAAACAAAGAATTTGGAAATAGAAGCGATGAAGTATACTTTATTAGAGCAGATTTACAATGATAACTGGGCTTCCAGCCAGCCAACAGCAGGAGAGAGTCCTGAGAAAAACAATCTCCCAAATTATATATGTTTGGTCAATTATTTTTAAAAACAGATAGATAAAAAGAATGCATCAATTAGGATCCAATCCGTGTCGGTCATGAGGCCCAGAGGTTTAACCTTCCAAGGTTTCAAACTTGTGATGTAGCTCTTCTTCAGGGAATTTTTTCTCTAGCAGAGTGTGCACTCATCAATTAGGCTCTATTCTTTTCCCTTGAATGCATTGATAAGCCTTTTGGATGACCTCTCTTTATTTTTCACACTTACAGTATCAACATGTATCATAAATAACAATGCTTACAGTACATTGCAATCTCTTATTACCTCATTCTAAAGATTCTCTGTTTTATGTTAACTCTCACTGATTTAGGACCACTGGATAATAGTAACATATACGTAAATGCTGTACTCACTAAGCTTTAAGAATTGTACCTATAGCTCAGGGGTGGGTTCTACTTACCTTTGCTACTGGTTCTAAAGATGCACGTTCTTTGCGTGTGGTTGGAGTGCGCCAAACGCACACTCCCGTGCATGCACAGAAACTTTTTTGGGGCAAAAAAACCTCAAAAAAGTGTTCTGTGCATGCGCGCCAGCGCACTCTGTGCGCTCCGCGCAGAGACCGGTAAGTACAGGTGTGCGGGTGGGCCTAGCTCCCAGTCGCATAGAACCGGTTCAGTGATGTCACAGCGTCACCACCAGGGGTGAAATCTAAATTTTGTTACTACCGGTTCTGTGGGCATGGCTTGGTGGGCGTGGCAGGGGAAGGATACT
>JANHFM010006245.1:67994-81435 GCA_032468115.1 Grayia smithii | reverse complement strand
CCAAGACAAATTCCTTGTGTGTCCAATCACACTTGGCCAATAAAGAATTCTATTCTATTCTATTCTATTCTATAAGTAAAATAAAATCACCCAAGAATCCAGTTAGCTGCTGCAGGTTTGTGATACTTTAGTACATCAGGATTTATGTATAAATTGTGATAATAAAGTATAGTCAAATTTTTTGCTCGAGTTATGATTTTTAGAGAAATCAAACATATCCTGTGTTCTCTATCCAATTACCTAATCCATGCTACACTGATGATGATGGTGACATAGGACTATGAAGAAGTGTACGCTGGGCATAATCTCATGTTTCTCAGCTTCCTTTGTACTGTCAACTGTTTGGCCTGAAAGCTCTACAAATTCCCTCCCTGGGTTAATTCCTCTATATTCATATGAAGGAACAGGGCAGGCTTAGTATGGAATTTGTCAGGTGTGAAAGACCAGGACCATATGTGAAATTCCAATTAAACTTGTTTATTATTACACATGCCTATGCACAGAATCTATTCAACTAATGGCACTGGATACGTGTCAACAGAATTCACAAGGGTTTGGACTTGGTTCGTTTGTGGCTATGTAGCAACTCCAGACTGATAACACTTTTGACTCCACTGCCAGGTTCTGCCACCCCTTCTCCTGAAAAATTACAACATGTAGGGGCTCTATATTTATAAAAAACTCTCCAGGTATGTTTGAATTGTAATATAAATAATGCTTAGCCAAATGGTTTAGGGCAGGATTATGGAACTGTCAGCTATCCTATATTGCTGAACTGTAGCTCCCAACATCCTTTACAATTGGTTTCACTTACTGGTGTTAATGGGAATTGTAAGTCAATGACTTATTTTTTTTTTAATAATATGGGTTACTGGGTTTGTATGTCAGTGGATATTTTTGACTATAATGTATGTTTTTTTTCCAGTGTCTGGGTTTTTTTTCTTTTATATATTGTTTATGAAAAATTGATGTTGCTATTTTTAAATACTTTACTTCTAATGTCTGTTCTGGGATGTTGAAAGCAGAGCAGAAAGGTGTGCAGAAGAAGATCCTGTTGTATAATAGCTGTTGTCTTGTCCAGCAGCCTATCTGAAAAATAAAGCCACCAAAACACCCTGACAAGTCAAGTTGAGGCAGCCTTCCTCTCTGAACTATGATCAATTGTTGTGACACTTTAAAACTGCCATGGGGTAATGCCACAAAATCAAAGCTGTGAGGATAATACCTTACCTCAAGCTTATTTTCTCCTCTAAAAAGGCTTGCTTTCGAAACTATCTTAGGAAGAACTTTCATCTCCTTGAAAATAATCAATAAAACATCATAACACATGTGAGTTAGCTGAAACAAGCATAAATTAAAATGCCAGACCAAATGGATTTGTGGTCTAGACTTCCCTTTCTTCCTCCTCTATGATTCAGAAATTGCCTTGGATCATACACGCCTCTTCACACATTACATTTTCCAAGTATATTTAAACCTTTCATGCAGGATGAAACCAAAGCTTTGCAAACATAGGTATTGCATTCATGTGTTTATAGCAAGGGTGGAGAGAAATTTAGCTGCTCCTGCTTCTATATAATGTTCAATCCAAGGACTGCGCAGTTGGAAAGTAAAGCCCTAGAAGTGAAGGGATTTTATAATGTATCTTTTAAGAAGAAGTTAGCCTGCTTCCAATTTGAAGAAATGAACTAAATGAAACACGAGAAAGGGACTAATTTCTCATAAGGATTTAACACTGCAGTTGGGTGAAATGCTTTGTGTTTCATTGCATGAGGACTTTTTTCACTTTGTCTTGCAATAAGACTCCACATTTTGTTTTTTAGAGTCTCCCTAATATCTCAAGACACATGTAGAATATCCTCCCAAGCTTCAAAGATCTGGTTTTTTAAGAAAAATGACAAGCACACATACTCATTCATGCTATGATTGGAGAATTTTATTACTAGCATTTATATATGCTACAAGCCTGAAGATGACTGAGTAAAATGTTACTGTTTCTGAAATTTGTACTCTTATGGTGATGGCTTACAGCAACACTTCCAACCTAGGTTTTAATGTTCAAAAACTCTACACGGGAAATTGATATACTTCAAAGAAAAACATTGAGCTGCTGGTTCTATCGAAATACAATGCATATTCACATAATTTTTTTTTTAAAAAGATGGGTGGACTCACTACTTTGTTTGCAACTGTGACCACTGCCCTAAAAAGAAAGAATCAAAGGTTGGTAACCTGAGCTCTTAGAAATATCTTGACAGTTAGGAGAGCTGGTAAGATGTGTGGATGACTTTGGGGAATGAGGGAAAGAAATAACTGCTTAGGAAACAATCAGACAAGAGAGGAAGAGCTTATAGTGGCTTGCAAGATTCTATCAAAATAAAGGACAATAAAGGACAATTAATTCATCTAGTCATGTCTGATGTCTGATTTACCTGGGAGGATTGACATCAATCTTACAAGTCTGAAACTATAAACTTTCCATTGCCATTTTTTACTGCTTGGTCCATTACAGTTGGTCCTTCCTAAGTTTCTTGTTCTGACTGTTAAGTCAATGGGGGTTCCTTTCTTACCTGATTCTTTCTTAGGCAGCATCTCTTCCCCTTGTTCCCCAAGGTCATCCTCACACTCCATTAAACAAACTGGCCACAACTATAATAATAGCCATTTTGTAAGAGCACCAGTGACAGATTCTTAAAAATTAAAATGAGTATACCGGCAAAAAAGATTACTTGTCATGTCTTATAAAATACAATGTACTGACTAGCGTTGCTTGGTTGATGGTGAATGGTAAAACGCTGGTCTTGAACTCCTATGAACTGCAGCTGTCAACATGATCATAATACCCATATATGATTCTTTATTCATTTGTCTATTATGTACATTGGGGGATATTCAAAATCTGAACTGAGTTTCAGTTTTTTAAACTGATTTGTATAGTCCCACTTTTGATCTTCTTAAATATCAACATGAGTTCAGAAAATTCTTTACAAGAGAAAGATATTTTTTTTAAAATTCCTAATATACAATATCACTTTTATGCTAATGACGTATTTTTGAATTCAACTGTATTTCTGCTTCATTTATTATTAAATTAATTCAGAATTCAGCAGCAGGTTTATTAGTAATTTGCTGATGAGCTTTGGAGACACATCTCTGAGTATTAAATTATTTCACCAACCATTAACTTCTCCTGCTTGCTAATTAATATTTTTTGAGTTGTGAATACCAATCTAACGCATGTTTCCACTTTAGTTTCTAATCTAGATGAGTGAAATCTTTCATCCCAAGAAACATGGAAAAGGTTGTTCTAAAGGTTGATAAAAAGTGTGATTTTTATTCTCACACAGATAAACATAATTTTTGCAGAGTTCACGTTCTGTATGTAGTAATGTCTTTACAATCAACAATTATTTTGCCCATTGAAAGTTGAATGGTTTTCTTCCCAAAACTGTGTGTTGGTCTAGGTGTACTTTCACACATATTTCTAGGTTAGACAAATTATTTTCAGAATTAGTCCAGAGTAATTTCAATGTAAGTAACATGGTATCTGGATAATCTATACATTAGCTGCACCCTAGTAAATCTAAGTGGCAATTGACCAATTTTAAATTGCCTCCCTCCTTAACAATTATGATCTGCAGCCTCTGACAGTTGTTTCTCGAAATAAATGCCAAACTGGTTAGAATTCAAGAATACCCAAACTGTAATTTAAAAATGTAACCAAGACTGCTCTATGGCCACCATGTTTGAACAATATTTCCCCATCACTTTAGAGATGTTAATAGCTAGAGGGAAAAAATTTCAGAGAAATTGCAAAACAAAATAGTTACAGTTTTAGACTGAGACATCAAACTAACTGATTGGATTCACGTTCCATCCTTCTATTTATGTAGGGCTGTTTATAAGATTCAAAATATAAATAGTTGATTACATCTATAATGGATTTAGCGTAAAACAGCTCATTTTATCTGAAAGGGTCTTCTACATTCTGGGTCTGACATCACTCTTCCCAATTCATATCCCTCTTCTTTCTTAAGAGAAAGAAAATGGAACTAGAAGTGGTTTAACACAAAATCCCTTTTGAAGGCAGAACATCCTTTCAAGATGACCTTTAGCTGAATGAGAAGTGTGATTGGCTAATATCAAAGGCCTGAAGACACACCCCAAATTATTCCTACATCGCCAACGGTAATTTCAGAAAGGCTTGAAAGCCCCATTCTAAAGAAAGCTCATAGCTAACTGACATGCTTTGTATTTATAGGCAAAGATCCTAAGATCAGTCCTTGTAAGGATCTCAAAGAGCAATGACCTCTGTCTGAAACCTTGAAGAACTGCTGCCAAACTGATTTAATACAAGACAATTCCTCTGAGATTTGCTAGAAGTATATCTGACCATTCTGTCATTAGAAATATAAGATTTAGTTGTGAAAAATAAAACATAGCTCACTGAGAACCCTTAATAGATATCATGCATTAGTAATGGAAAAATTGATTCAAATTTTAGATTAAATATGCAAAACGTAAGGAATAAGCAAGTATCTTAGGTCTATTAAATGCTGTTCTATTATTACTCATCTATTCACTTTCCACTCCAGTTTGTAATTTCTGCCTCTCTCTCATTTCAGTTATAATTATTATATTGGCTATGGTAAATGGGAGAATTGAGAATTTTCCTAGACTTAGGTTATTCTATTTTATGAGAGTATCTGAAACTTTCATTGTGAAATGCAATCCTGTATTTTAGAATCAGATCGATATTTTGAGTACTTCATAATTATATACCTTCTAGTTTATGTAACTCTCTTTATTGCCAGTTTCTACAAGCGACTAAATAACACAGAAGTTTTTTTTAAATGTGGCTTTTGCCAATTGATTTATAAGAAAGAGTGATATTCTGTTGACTTAGCTTCTATCATTGCCCATCTTCTTTGCTTCACTGACACAATTTTACACAATTATTACCAAAATTATCATTAGTATTACAAATGAGTGTTAGGTGCATCTTCCAATGCTGAGGGGTATTTCCCTAAGTGCTCATATCTTTTCCAGCATGCCTGAGTTGGTGAGGAGGGAGGGTTGGGATTATACTAAAAAGGCTCTTCGGAATGCAAGTTATTCCTGTTTGCTAATTATTCAGGCTCTATAGAGTTGGGTAATTCACGATCATAGATCAAAGAAAATTATAATCAATGTTCTCTAAAATATATACCAGTCAGATGGAATGTTTTATCACTTTTCTGTTTTATAGAAATATCAGTGAAATGAAAGCTGGATGTGTTTAAAGAAAACTGTTTAGAAACCCAATTCCTCAGCGAGTTGCACTTTTTAAAAAAGAAATGCCAACTTACATTAATATTTGGGAAGAAGCAATCACCGTCCACTGGATTTGAATGGTTAGAAAGCCAAAGTATTTACAGGCACCTTGGCTATGCCAGGGCTCACATTCCTTCTACCTGCCACTGTGAATACAAACCGGCTTCTGTAAATGCTGTCAGATCCAAAGCCAAGTATGTCCTTCATCCAGAAAACTGCTATTAAGAATATCAGTCAGCAGGTGCCCCTTCCCACCCACCCCCCATTGCTTCTACTGCCCAGTAGCCTGCAGTTACTTGATATAGCAGAAAAGCAAAACTGACGGAATATGGTTGTTTGTCTTTCCGTGATGGGGAAGGAATGGCTTTCAGGGCAATCCCCTGGTGGAAAACAAATGGGCAAAAATATCACCTCCCAGGTGCAGATCATGATAGGAATGAGGCATCCATTCAACATATTTGAAATGGTGTTGACTTTTCCTTGGTTTTAAATTCTACAACTAAAACGAATACAGATTATAAGAATGCTCTCTCCTTCCTGAGTTTTAGTTCATAGAGTGAACATGTTTGAACATGTTCAGTTCAAACATGAAAATGTGTAAGGAGTTCCTAATCAATCTTCAGTTTTTGTCCATTGTAGCTGTCATCTGGGATTCACATACACAAAAGACAACAGTGAATTTGTGGATCCTTTGTTTATAACTTCTGCTTCAAGATTGTGGACAAAATTATTGTTACACCGCAATGGATATACTGTATGTACATAGGTACTTTACCTACATTGCAGTGTAAGATACACAGTTTACTCAATTAACTCCAGAGAGTTACTGTATTGCTGCTGCTGCTGCTGCTGCTGCTGTTCTTTCAGAATTTAGAAAAAGAATATGAATGTTTCTGATTTTGAAAACCAGTGAATATGCTCAGTATCTATGTGAAACAATATGAAGCTTTTGCTTCAGGTAGCAAATTTCAAAAGGAACATCGTGTCATTTTAGTTCTTCCAGATTCTGCAATTCATTCTTATTAACATCCATTCCATGTGCAGTTAAATTGACTTTTCATTTTAGACTCACTTTTTATATGAATTTTTAGAAATGTCTCTGCCTTGCTGTTTTCCTAGTATAGCCTAGGTCTCCAGCCTACATACTTTTTAAATCCTCTAAAAACTTCACTTTCATTTACAAAATTATTTTGTTGGAAGACTCTCATAGATATATTATCTAAATGGTTCAAAATACTTCCCCCCTGAAATAATATTGTTATACACTTACTTAACATTAAATGTAAATTTTGGGGCTATGTGTCAGCAATTTTTCTTTTGACAAAAATTATTTTAAATACTGTGGCTTGTAATATTTGATTAAACATTATGTATCAGTCTTCTTTCTCTAATCTTTCAATTGTTCATATTTTTAGGAGGGATGAAAGCAATATTTCCCATTTTCTGATACAATGTCCATCAGCTTTTCTCTATCTGGTGCTGACCAAAATGGAATAATTTTAGAATTTCCTAAATCCCCAACCAGGTGAAAGGAATAGTGGAGAATGCACTGCACTTTAACATCTCCTGCAAAGTTGAAAAAAGCTATTCTACAAGATTCTTCTATATCCCCATTCAATTTTCTAGGATAATTCCAGCTATGTATAATCTAGAGCTTTTATTCAGCTAATATCTTTGTCTGAAATATACTTGCTCTAATACATTTAGAATAGAATAGAATAGAATAGAATAGAATAGAATAGATTTCTTTATTGGCCAAGTGTGATTGGACACACAAGGAATTTGGATAAAGTGAAGAATACATAGCACCTATGGTAGTTTATTAGCATGATTAAAACATTGTATAATAAATATTTTTCATATTGGATGTACAACCATCTCTAACAAAATATCTATCAAAACTTGGAAGGTCAGATCATGTATCTGTAGGAAAAAAATAACTTAGTGGATTTTCTTCACACATTTGGGTTGAGGCTTTTTTTCTCTCACTAAGAAAGAATGCTGAAATATATTGGGTAATTTACATTTGAATCTTATTATGAAATGTATCTTAGATAAGGTTGATACAATGTCATCCAGGTAGCTCTAAAGCAGCTTTGGCTTAGTGACTGCAACTGTATAACTGCAATTATTTTGGAATTTCTTTGGTCCATTTTCTCCTCCCTGTGATATCAGCAGGAATGCATGCAGTCAGTCAAGTATAGTTTAATGAAACCTTTGCAAATCCACTGCACCATTCATCTAAATGAATCTCTCCTATGCCTAAATGGAAAATATTGAAGCACAAATATTTTTGTGTTTGGGAGAGATTCTCCAGGGACATGTGCACATATAATGGAAGCTGTGTGAGTAATGAGTGACAGTTTCTTAAAGGTTAATATTTTCTTTAATCTATTTCCATAACAGGAAAAAGAGGGGGGGAATACTATGTTAAGCACAAGGTGTGCTTTGGGGATTAGAAAAACAATCTCTGCTGTTATGTATATCTAAGACTACAGGGAACAATATGAATAACACAAATAGAGTTTATTATATTGCATGAAATATAGAAATACCTTAAATATGTTTCACTCAGTTATTTAAAAGAGAGGGAGTGGAGCTCAAGATTCGTTAGAAATTTTTTTTTTTGCTTCCTCCTAAAAACTAAAATTGTCCATAATATTGGACTAGCCTCTTTGATTGTCATGTAAAGTAATGAAACCATTAAATGCACAGTATTAAGCAGAGACAAGATGCAATTAGCCAAGAAATTACTCTGATCTCGGTGACATTTTCGAAAAATCATAATACAATATACATGGGAAGACATGATTGGCAGACTAATCCAGTTTTGATGGAATGTAGTCCACATAGTGAGAGTAAAGCAGTACATGACCAGATAAAACTCACAGCTGTGGATCCCTGATATGTCCTTACAGCCTTGTCACCCTGGAAATTCCTCAGGTTTAAAAGATGATGAAAGTATCGACCATTAATGACAGGATCATCCCCTACCCTGAAATAAAATGTACTAATCCCTTTTGCTAGGTCTATGAATTCCTAATATAAATTATATAAACTCTAGTAATTCATCTCTGTTAGCACAGTTGTGTTTGGAAATTGTACAGCAGTCTTTGCCCTGTTTGAAATGCCAGATGAAAGGAAGACATGTTCGTTTAAGCTATGGTATAAAAGTAATTTAACAGAAGGAACAGAATAACTTCTGGATAATGAGCACAAGATATGGAAGGAAATGCTAAAGTTCTGAAGTGGAAGGAAGAAGAGGCTGAGTGAAATGGGTGGGGTGGGGGTGAGGGAGAATAGATATATAAAAATAGAGTTAAAACATGGTTTTAGCAGTTAAGGTGATTTAGTGCCAGAATAAAGAATGCTGTACAGTTTGACTTGAGAGAAAAACACAGATTGGCTGTGTACGTCTTACAAATACTTGGTCTGGAAAGTCCCCCTTATTTAAAAAAGAATCATTATAAGAGTGAATTGCAAATGCCTTTGGATAAGGCAAGTGGCAGAGAAAGGATAGCCCTTAAATATTCATTAGAAATAACATTAGAACAGTTGCCAATTTAACATGTACAATCCTTTGTAATACAGATTGTGCTTACACAGACTACTGCGTTATAAGGACATTCTACGCTGTTGTTGGGATTGGATCCAAATGGATGCTTTCTGAATCTATATGACATACCTTTTCCCTGAAAAGTAGCAAGCAAACATGATGCTTTTTACACAATCTGTTTAGCTCGGCATTCTCTCTCTGATTTAGAGGGGCTCTCCAGGGTCTCAGAATTAGTCCTCCTACAACCACGTCCTTTTAACTGGAAATCTTGAGTATCGATTCTTGCCTGGAAAGACTAATGTAATGGCATTTTGGAACCATAGAGATTCACATTCTAAGCAGCTGGGCATCCTTCCATGAGCAGCTTCTTCACAAGTTCACATATGAGCCAAGACTCTGTAACCATCTGTAACCTAGCGTCTTTCAATAAATCTTGGTAAAGAAACTGTACTGCGCATTCTACCTGAGGCTTGGGTATTTCTTGTAGATAAGATAGTTAAATATCATTTTCAGTCTGAAAAAATAGGGAAAATGTGTAGTTTAATGAAACATCAGCACAAATCGCAATTACCTTATGAAAGAAAAAAGAGATCCAGAGATATTCCTGATACTCTCAGGCCTGTGCCTAGAGTATTTGTGGATCTGTGTCAAGTCATTCTAAAAGTTACTCTTCTTGTTGTTTTATGTGGGTGGTTATTCTTTTATTTTAATTTTTAAAAACCCTGAATTTTTAAGTTATGTATCTGAAATGGTGTACGTTGACCTAGTGTTCTTGAAAATCGAAAATGTGAAGAACGGTGGAGTGGAATGGAATAGAACAGAATGAAATGAAACAGGATAGTGCCAGGCAGAATAGGCTAGGACAGAGCAGAACATTGTGTAAAAATAATATATATTAAATATCATGAGTTTTTATGTGCTAGAATAATGAGTTATGGAGTCTGGTTAAAATGTTAATACAAGTAATTTTCATAAAGCAACTACTAGTTCACTGACTATTTGACATTACAACAGTGCTGAATGAGTAGTACTTATGACTGATCCTTGATATTCCAGCCATCCCATAACCTCTGTGATCATGTGATTGCCAATTGGCGCTTGGCAATCAGCTGGCACTTGGTTGCAGCATCCCACAGTCATGTGCTCAACATGTTCTTTGCTTTTTCTCTCATCTTCTGCTTTTGAGGGATTGTCCAAGATTTAGTCTCACTATACCACTGCACTGTTCAAGCTCATTCTTTTCTTTCTCTCCCTCATGCACATACACAGAATTGAAGTCCGATATGATTTAGTGCTCTAAGAGCATTACTTTACGAAACTGAAGAGGAAAACTTCAATTTTTTGATATTTGATTTGAGATACAGGATGCTTTAGAGTTTCTTTTGCTTAAAATGGATTTGAAACTAATGGATGGAAACTAATTTTGCTTAAAATGGATGGAAACTAATCAGGAGAGAATTAACCTAGAACTAAGAAGGAATTTCCTGACAGAACAATTAACCAATGGAACAATTTGCCTTCAGAAGTTGTGAATTCTCCAACACTGGATGTTTTTAAGAAGAGATTGGATAACCATTTGTCTGAAATGGTATAGGGTTTCCTCACTGAGCAGGAGGTTGGACTAGAAGACCTCCAAGGTCCCTTCAAACTCTGTTACTCTATTCTATTCTAAAATCATTACAGTGAGATCAAAAGCTGGAAGAATAATAAGTTTTCACAACATGGACTTAGAAACATACTATATACATTCCAGATTTCAGTAGTCTGAAAATCTTCAAACTTCTGCCAGAAATCAGAGACAAATCACAATAGATTACATGCTGTTCCGTAATCACTTCTAAGAAATTTGGTGGGAACTAAATTATATTCTTTATGGCTACAAATGCGTTAGCTAAGAGATGGACTAAAAAAAATAGGAAGGGTGCATTTGACAAGCCAGTTTAATATTTAATCATTTTATAGCACGTTAAACTTTTAACAAAGGGTTTCAAATATTTCATCTCCTTCACGCTTACCATATCCCATAAGAACATAAGAATAACAATTCTAGAACAGCAAAAGCCTGTCCTACTTTAGCAATTTGTTTCTCACAACCAGATGCGTCTGGATTGCTGAAAAGCAAGAGATGGAATTATATTCCTCTATCACCATTGCTGTCCTGCATGCTGCCCCAGATCTACAGGTTAGCACTGAATATTATGGACCAATTTCAATTTCAAATCTTTATTGTCAGTGCACAACATATGTACAATGAGATTGGTTGAGCTCTCTCAGTGCACCCCACCCACAACACAATACAATTCACAGTTAAGACAGAAAATCCTTAACCCAATAGCTATTGTCAGAATTATTTTTCCATTTCCCAAATAATTATTTAATCATTTTAATTATTAAGGAAGCCAATATTATTCGCTGTTCAGGTACACCTTGACTTTTTAGTGTTCATTTAATGTTGATTCAAAATTGTGATAGCTTCAGAAAAAGTGACTTATAACTCTATTTTGCACTTATGACTGTGGCAGCATCCCAGGGGTGGGTTCTACTTACCTTTACTACTGGTTTATTTATTTATTTATTTTATTGTATTTATATGCCGCCCTTCTCCCGGAAGACTCGGGGCGGCTCACAATATAAAAACAGACAATAACAATCAAATAAAACCATTTGAATAAGTACAATATAAATATAACTATAAAAAAATAAAATTTAAAAAGAGTTAAAATCCAATAAAAATCCAATCCCATCAGCCGATCTTGTCAAAATGCCAAGTCTTCAGATCACGCCGGAAGGAGCGGAGGTCGGGAGCAGTGCAGAGGCGGGTGGGAAGCTCGTTCCAGTTCTCTTCATGCACGTGCTTTGCGCGTGATCGATGCATGATCGCAAGCTTTGCTCGCGTGCATGCCGAACACGCGCTCCGCGCATGCGCACTAACTACTGTCCTTGGAAAAAACCTCAAAACAAGCATTCTGCGCATGCGCAGAGTAGAGAAACATAAGTACGGGCACACGGGTGGGCCCAGCTCCCAGCTGTGGAGAACTAGTTCGGTGACATCACACCGTCATCGCTACTGGATCATGCGAACCTGGCCGAACCAGGAGCAACCCACCACTGCAGCATCCCTTTAGTCACACGATTGCAATTTGGATGCTTGGGAACCAACTTACGTTTAAGACAGTTGTAGCATCCTGAAGCCATGTAATTGCAATGTGCAACTTTCCCAGATATTTTCTGGAAAAAAAAAATCAATTAGGAAAGCTGGATTAACTTAATGACCACATAGTTCGCTTAACAACCATGATAAAAATCATCATAAAGTTGAATCTGGCCACATGATGATTCAATTTCTGACAACACCGACTTACGATAGAAATTCTGAACCGAATTGTGGTCATAAGTTGAGGATTACCTATATTACACACAAAATTATATTTAATGTGTTCATGGATGAACTCATTCTCATCTACTATGGACACTAGTTTTCAGTGAACGTAACTGCCATGGAGCTCTGGTTCTAGGGTTTGGAAGTGTGACAATCTTTTTAATATTTGCAAAAGAAGTTATTCAAAATGCTTTAGCAATTAGTAAGCATATAACTACATATATATGATAAACGTATTCAGCATTTTATGGTCAAAGCCTTCCTATTTAAGAATTTTTTCAGTCGTTTTCTTCAAGATATCAGGTTAAGCAACAGATTAGTACATATCCCAAATATGGCATCCATCATTGTGCAACATCTATTCTATTCTATTCTATTCTATTCTAACATTATAAGCTGAAACTCACACCTATAGTATTAAACCATAGCATAATCATCATCAAGAAAAACAACAATATTATCTCTCTTTCTCTCTATCTCTTTACAGTATTGTCATACTGACACAAATCACAGGCATTATATATTTAGAGACCATGGGTAAAAATGTAACACTTGATTGCAACTGTATAGTAGGCCTGTACTACATTATAGTACAGACAAAACTTCGGAAATAAACTTTCTTCCACATTTTAACTGTTCTTGATATATGATGAGAGGCTGTCAAATGAGCTGAGGATGCTTTATGCTTCTCAAAAGACTTTTAACATCTAACAAGACCATCAAATCTTAAGAAATTGAAAAAAAACTGGTTTCAAATGTAAGAAAATGCCTTACCTTTCCATGAATTATTTCTTTCACAACAGTGAAATCTCCTCAGGCAAAGGGCAGCCAACTTATTTCACATACAAAATGAGATCTTCTTGCTTCCTTAAATTTCCCTGAAAATAAACTACTATTGTGATTTCTTCCAGCAATTCTGCTGGAAATATTACGAGGCGAGATCATTTCTTTGGGGGAAAAAATTCAAAATAAACTCAACATCATGCATGTTTAATCTAAACAAACTATATATTTATTTATTGCTGGAATGTTTTATTCTCAGTTTATTTCTGTGTTGAACAAAAATCAGTTGTCTACCATGTATTTCTGTAACTGACTCTTAAGGGATATTATTTATAGATTAGATTAGATTAGATTAGATTAGATTAGAATAGAATAGAATAGAATAGAATAGAATAGAATAGAATAGAATA
>JANHFM010006245.1:24629-42223 GCA_032468115.1 Grayia smithii | reverse complement strand
TCCAACAAGACTTGCACTAGACTCCTCGTCAGACCCCGTATAGTTAGAGTCTATATCCTTCTGAATCTGAGTGATTTGATCTTGCAGAAACTGAACAAAATCCTCAGCTCTGCCCTGTAGAGGTCCTTCCTAGCCTCCTGATGGAGGAGGGAGCGGATCATGGTTTTATGGTTTTATTCCATCTTCTCCATTGACTCTGCCTGTTGGAAGCTGACTGTGCAGTGTGCATTTGGTGCTCATGTGACAGCAGGATGCTGCAAAGTTCATAATTGCATGACAGTTGCCAAACACGTGAATCTCAATCATGTGACCATGATGATGGTTGTAAGTGTGAGGACTAGTCACACAGTTACTTTTTCAGTGCTTTTGTGATTTTGAAGGATTGCTAAACAGAGCAATCATTAAGCAAGGACTACCTGTACGTTGTCCAAAATCCACATAAGTTAGCAACAACCCTGCAGTATTTCTATTACAAGATATCTGCTAGATAGTTTTATCTAATTTTTGGTTGCAATCTCAGCATAAGTTTATCTCACAGCTCAATTGGAACCATTTAGTTCTTCCTTAGAGTGCTGTCTAAATTCTTTCAGGTGTAACATTTGTTCTTAATGTTGTGTTGCACCATAAGGCTGGCATGACCAAAATGGAAACTCATATTTACACAAGCATCTTCTCCTATTGGCTATGTTACTTTTTTTTCCTGAAGGCTTGACACCTCTGATTTTAACTGATGACCTTGTTTCCTTTGAGGATAGGGCGTTGTGTGAGAAACTGAAATGCTATCGTTTCTCACCCAATGCAATCCTGAGGATGGGACATGAGCATTTGGTGGCAATCTTTCAACAGCATACCAAGGACTTGAAAGTCCAGTCAGACTGGCCACCATACCCAAATGGTATGTGTTTTTATTTATCAATTTTATTGGCCGGCCATCTTACTACAGGGTAATTCTTGGGTGTTCTTGGGTAGCCATTTGCCTTCTTTTTTTTTTCAAGCCAGATAGATATTTTAGCCAAATAATAGTTTCCAAATTCAAAACAACTTCATCCTGGCAAAATTAAACAACTTTCCAATAGCTGTTTATGAGGGGAAGCTATGAAGTATCCCATTTGAACTTTGCCCTATGGTAAAGAGTTCCTTTAAACAATAAGCCAAGGTTGTATGTTGCTCATATTACAAGGTTGTTAGGCTGCAGCTAATAAGTCCCATTTAGTCAGATTTCCAGGCATGCCACTTGCATCCATTTTATTTTCAAATGTTACTGTGGATCAATGTTATCTTATTTCTCTGAATGCAACTAAATTTTGTTTTACTGTTGGCAAAGTACACCATATTTTGACCTCATTGGTTTTATGTTTTTTTTTAAATTTGCTATCTCAGAATTTGCTTTTTTGTTTTGTCTTTGAGTCAAAACTATAAAGTTTTGTAATAAAGTTTACTTCTTCTACTACCCCATGTCATCACTCTGCTAAACATATAATTCCCATAGCACTGTCTTATGCCTAAGGATATGTAACCAATAGATATAGGAGTATATTTATTTATTTATTTATTTATTTATTTATTTATTTATTATTTTAATTTATATGCCACCCAACTCCCGAAGGACTCCGGATGGCTCACAGTAAAAACACAATGACATAATATACTGTAAAAAAAATTAAAATCAAGTTATATTGCTATTATTCCTTCTCATCTTTCCTATTACCACTCCTATTGGTATCTTATGACTATCATTTTGTTGGTTGTATCTCATGATTTATCACTTTGTTGTTTGTATATATATAGAGAGAGCTTATGCATCAGAGACAAATTCCTTGTTTGTCCAATCACACATGGTCAATAAAGAATATTCTATTCTATTCTATTCTATTCTATTTGTCACCACGATGTAAAACAGATGTTGAGACTCTAGAAAGAGTGCAGAAAAGAGCAACCAAGATGATTAGGGGACTGGAGGCTAAAATATATAAAGAACAGTTGCTGGAATTGAGTATATCTAGTTCAATGAAAAGAAGGAGTAGGATGACATGATAGCAGTCTTCTGATATCTCAGGGGTTGCCACAAAGAAGAGGGAGTCCAAAGCACTTGAGGGCAGGACAAGAAGTAATGGATGGAAATTAATCAAGGAGAGAAGCAACCTAGAACAAGAAATTTCCTGACAGAACAGTTAATCAGTGGAACAACTTGCCTCCAGGAATTGTGAATTCTCCAACACTGGAAGTTTTTAAGAAAAGATTGGGCAACCATTTGTCTGAAATGGTATAGGGTTTCCTGCCTGAGTAGGGGGTTGGACTAGAAGACCTCCAAAGTCCCTTCCAACTCTGCTATTCTGCTGTGCTCTGCTGTGCTCTGTTCTATTCTACTTCTACTATATCCAAGAAATACTGCATGCTTTCCAGGCCAACCACGTCCAGATGCTTTTTAAAACTTTGATTGATTAACAGCATCCAGCCACAAGCTGTTGTACACCATGCAAGAGCAGATATGATAATAGCAAAGGCAAGATAGAAAGAATATTTTGTACAATAAATATTTGAGACAAATATATAAATTAAGGAGAAATGTTTCTTCTCATCCTTGATTTTCTTCCCATCAAAATAAGTAGTGGCACAAAAGAAGAAATGTTCAAGCTAGTTTATCTCAAGCTTGATCTAGACATTTGATTGGAAATCCTTCCTGGAAGACAAGCAGCCTAGAAATAGGATCTTCATCCATGCTCAGATATCTGGCAAACGCTTTTGTGCAGCTGTACTAAATTATTCACCACCTTCATTAGAAGGTTTCTATATTTAATCCCTTATTTGATGAGTGGCCTAATAGGTTAAAAAGCTATGGAGCATTGTGTTGAGATGTTTAGACTTGTTTGAACAGGTCGTAGACCAGGAGGTGGAATGATCACACGGGTGCTATTCAAAGAAGAAAGGTAGTGTTTTACCGTGCTCTATTTTCCGAATGACAATAAATCCGCAAATGATACAAAATTGAAGTAGCTGTTTCAATCACTTTTCTGTGTTTAAGCTTGTCGCCTCCGCAATTTAGTGGCAGAGGAGGGTAGTTTCAAAGTAATAATTAAAAGACAGAAAAATGCAATGGGCAATAAAGAAAATCACCCTTGCCCAAACATTCTTTCTAGCTCTATTGCTGATGTGCTATATAGCAGAACCATCCTTAATGTTTGTGTTTTTGTGTATATATGTATCCACAATAAGTGTAAGGGGAAAATACTATTTAAAAAAAAAAAAAGCTGAATAAATAAATATGTTTAAATAGCTGCTGGTTGTTGTTTTTTTCATTATGATTTCTACTATTGCTAAGAGTCTTGTTATTATATACATTTTAAAAACATAATCACTAGGCATGTAAGTGGAAACAAATCTGTTTCCTGGAGAAACCAGAAAATGTTTCAGGCATGTAGCATAATTTCTTTTATTTTGCAAGTATTAGTTAATGCTTTGATCCCCCCTTAGAGCACCATTCTCAATGTGCTCACCCTTGTTTAAACATATTTCAATGAAGCTGGTGAGTTTAACTTATCTGATTTCCCCAGCCAGAAAATGCCCTGTTATTCTGTGTACTGTTATTCTGTAAATGTTTTCTTGCTGTCATACTTGCCAGACTTTAGAGCGCTGAATCTGCCTTTGGTCACACTATTTGCTCCTCTATGGTCACCTCTGAGAAGATTAACCCTTTCATTAAGAAACCTTAGCCAGGGTCAAACTACCGCCTGGCTCTCGGCTCTAACACTGCTTTGATCTCCCAGCTACGGAGAAATTATTAGCAAATTCTAAGCCTTCCCATGTGATTTGTTTTTGTAAATTTGTAGAAATTATTCCTAATCCTATTACGTGGCCTAGGGCAAACCTGCATTAAATATACGAGCCTTTTTGTTATGTGGCAGATGGATAATAAAGGAATGCTGAATGCAGCCCCATTCCAAGTTATGGGAATCTGGGCACTTCATCAGCATTCACTTAATCCTCTGCCATGGCCTGTGCCTTTGATGAATACTCTCATTTATGACCACTGATGCCACTCACTTAATTTCAGAGCAGAAAAATAATACCTTAAGTGTTAATGTGAATATCTGAGTGTAGGCCTCTCCAGTGAATAATTGTGACATTATCAAGGGAACATCTTCTTATACATTATTCACTTGTATAGAGACCACATTAACCCAAGAGGGAGCAACACGGAAGGAGGGAGAAAGAGCAGAGAAGAGAGAGAGAGAGAGAGAGAAAAAGGAAACTTGCAATTTTGTATCTTCCATCCTCTTTGGAAAGTAGACACTGTGCAGACAAAAGTCAGTGTCTTAACCCAAATTCTAGCTGACAGCGCGTATCAGCCCTCACTATATTTTGCTCATTGTGGTGCCAATCTTCTGCTTCACCAATGACATTTTTTCAAAGAAAGAGTAGATTTCCTAGAGACTCTACCCCATGCAACTTCCATCACTTATTATTGAATAGGAAAATGTACCCCTCCATTCTCTTTTCATGCTGTTGCCAGGCAGGACGTCTGTAAGTTTAGGATGAAAATTAAGACAGCACACACTGGGCTGCTTACCTTTTATTTAATTTATTAAAAATCCTTTCCTTTACTTTTCTGAGAAGTTCACTGGTGAAATTTCTTTAACTTTTAAAGTTTAAAAAACTCTGAAATCTCTAACTATCCTTTTCATAATGGCAGATTGAGGCAGGACAATGACACCAAAATGTGGTCATTGCCGTCATGTGTTTTAAGGTAAATCTTGTTTCAATAAGTCCTGTGATCAAATATATCTTTTTAAAAAAAAACTCTATTACAATATAAATTAATTTTGTTTCACAAGATGATTATTTTAATCATTACCTACTCCATACCTTTTTTACTTTGTTCAATATGGTGCACTAAACTCACAAATCCCTAGAAAACCATTTTCCTTTAAATTGTAGTATTTTAGTAAACTTAGCAAGTTGGTAATTGTGATATATATAACACAGCTATCCATTTATCTCTGGATTTATTTTTGGTATGTACAAATGAAAAAAAAAAAACCCAGGGGAATATATATATATATATATAAATGGATAGCTGTGTTATAATTTCAGTAAAGAGGAGCAAAAACACAAGCATTTTCCAGAAAGATTTTTAAATCCCTCTCTAGTTAATTCAATGTTTAAACATTTTAATCAATACTATAATGGAGGTGGCAGCACCTGGTTGACTTTGGAAGCTAAGCGAGGTTGGGTGTGATTACTATTTGGATGGAAGATCATTTAGAATCCCATGGCTGTAAACTGCCCTCTGAAGTATCAAGAACCTTGCAAAACAAGGCAATAGCAAATCACTTCCATATCAATGCTAAAAATAAACCTGCTTCATTAAACTCATGAAGTCACCAGCAATTGACATCAAAGAATACCTTACCAACAATTTAACCAACAATTTGAATCTGTTTTGTTCAAATTTGATAAAAACAAAATGAAAGGTGCTGGTGGGAAACCTGGAAAAGATTGTGGCTGTGATCTAATCTCATTTTCCTTAAAGAGGTAGATGGAAAAAGAAATAAAGGCAACAATGGCTGTTCCTGCTCTGGTGAAAAAATAAAGTTTAGCTTTTAAAACCTCTAAACGGTAGGAATGTACAGTAGTTCCACCCAAATATCAGTTATTAGGACCCATTCTAATCTGAAATATCCAGTATTCCCAGCAAACAGTATTCCCATTGTAGTCTGTATGCAAAAGATACCAAATCTAAGTTTCATAATAAACTCCTAACATTTCTCTGTTGAGCTTATTAGAGGTGAATCTTTAAGGCCACCGAAATGCCAAAGATATTTTACAAAGAGAAATTCTTATTTGAGTAGGTGACTTTCAAAATTTTAAGCTGCAAACTAGTACCCATGGAGTAACCATCTTTACCCATCTTATTTTGAGGGAAATTACATTGCCTATCATCATTACTATATATTGACTATTAAGGATAAAAGGTCCAATACTCGTGGTTCTTATGACCACAAATATTAAAGAAATGTACACTGGTGTGAAATATATTTTTAAAGATATTTAGGGAGTTATTGCCAAGTTGTTTTGATGCACCAGATTAATACCAGTACTACTTCACTTGAATATCTCCTTTTATCTCCTGAATCATTTGAAGAATTAAGAGCAAAGAAGAATTTTAAAACCTTCTTATTTTCATAGCTGTTTTTAAAATTATACTTCCATGCTATTAAAAGGAAGATATGCTTTGTCAAAATTGGTTTTTTTATAGACTTATTTATATCCATGGAAAATCATGCATGGCCTCTGAGGCCAGAATAAAATTATTTTATTTCCTTTATATTTCAATAAAAATTAAAAAATACAGTAATAAAGTACAAATTCTCTAGATGTGTATTTAATTATGTTCTCTTTTTACCATATTAACAAATTACAAATTGATGCTAACTTGGTCAGTCTCAGTTTGGCATTTGGGCCAAAAAGACAAAAGCTGCATTGTGATGTTGCACCACAAACTTTGCTCATTTTGTGTATACTGTAGGGTGTATACTGTATGAAGCACAGGCAAAAGGAGTGGAACTTACAGTGTTGTGGTAGAACTCTGCTTTCATCGTTTGACTTACCTTGATCATCCTGGAGGTGCCTCTTCACCTTCAGGGGCCTTGGTATTCTGAAAAGAGAAGTATTTTGTGATCTTCAGAAGAAGTCACAAGAGTTTCATCCTCCTTAGCTTCATTAATTGTAAAGCAGTGAACAACTGTAGAGCAGATAAGGAGCAAACCTTCCTTCATTGAAGGGGCATCTGTGGGAGGCAGGTCAAAAATGTCATAACATTTTTGTCAGATGATAGTTGACACTGTACAATTGCAGACTTGTGTCTTTTTTCATGCATCATGCATGCAACACACACACACATATATAAAAAAACAAGTGGAGTTTTGATCACAGAGTTGCGACTACCTTGACTTTTTTACCCTTCCTCCCAGATATCCTGGGCATAAGACCATAAATATCAGAACTATTAATTTAGGTTGCTATGGTAAAAATATTTTATTTCAGAACTCAATAAAGAAGAACCACTACTAAGAACCACTCTAAGAGTCATGGTGGCGCAATGGCTAAAATGCAGTATTGCAGGCTAATTCTGCTGACTGCTGACTGCCAGCAGTTCAGAAGTTCAATTCTCCCCAGCTCAAGGTTAACTCAACCTTCCATCCTTCTGAGGTTGGTAAAATGAGAACCCAGATTATTGGGCACAATATGCTGATTTTGTAAACCACTTAGAGAGAGCTGTAAAGCACTGTGAAGCGGAATATAAGTCTATTGCTATTAAGGATTTTGCTTTCTGTGATATTGCAATATGTGGCCTTTATTAATCATGTTCATCTGCTAAAATATGCTATCTAAATTATGAACCTTACTTTCAAAATATTTATTTTACAAATAGCTGAGGTGCCATAAAAATATACAATGCAAAATCAGTCCAGATTCTACTGATTTTACTTAAATATGTATGTTTATTTATGTATATATTAAGCAATATAATTTTAAGACATCTCTGAGTATATTTCAGGAATGTACCTGGTTATATCCTAAGAACTTGCTAATATATTTTAAAAGTTCAAAAATACAGTTATTTTAAATTACTTGGTTAGAAATTATTTCAATTATTATTTCTCCCCACTGTCATTTGGAAGAAGAGTGCTGGCTCAAATCTACCCATGAAGACTTTCCTCTGTGGGTTAAAGTTACACTTATTTAAAACCAGGGTAAGGAAGAATTCCTTCAAAGTAGATAAAGTTATGCCAGGTCCTTACCATAATAACTGAGGAGAGCGGAAATTGGCTACTGTCTTCAGCCTGATACAATCTGTCATTTTAGAATCCCTTATTTGCATTTAATTAAAAGCCTAGCTTCAGTGTAGCCTTTCAAAAACTTTGGGGACAGAGAAAGTAACATCCATTCATGGTGTATATAGATAAGACTTTATTTGTATAGAATTTTTCACTTCCCAATCTTCATTCTAGGTTTGGCAATGTAGCAAGGTATTTCAGTTGAATCTTTTTGTAACTTGGAGATCTAGCTATTCGGTCATCAGAACTAAAATTCTCAATGGATTAGTGTGTTTGTGTGTGTTTCTTTGAAATATGCTATCAGTTTCTAAGAAGAATCAGTTGTCAAGCACAAAAAATTCTATAGGTTTGTATAGTTGCTGCATAAATGATTTCTTGAAGCCTATACACAAGAATCTGGTTAGCTAACAGTTATCACTAAACTGGCACTAGATAAGGGTCAACAGAATTTATGGAAGAGGATGGACTTGAATTTCTTGAGGCAATGCAAGGACTCTAAACTGATGATGCATTTAACTCCATCCCTCCTAGCTCTGCTTGTGCTTCTCCTAGATCAGATGGGGTCTAGGGAAGATCTTTGCCTAAGTATAAATGGGGGAAGGCTATTTTGTTTGTAGATATCCAGAAGAAAACCAATTCACACAGTATCAGAGTTCCAAAATCCTTGGAATTCCCTGACACATAGAACTCATATCTATTCATATAAAAAGAATCCAACAATAGCTTCAGACCTCTCTCTTTCCAAATATCCTTTACTCTCCTTGTTCTCAATCTGGCCCTCCTGAAAAGGATTTTAACATATCCAACCACACTATCTAATTTTCACAGGACATTCCATCTTTTTGGGTTAAAAAGTACCAAATATAAAATAAATTCATTTGTCTTTAAAAGACTGCATATTTTCCTCCAACACAGCTTCAGTGGGAAAACTCTAAACATTGATTTATTGCAAGCTACTGTGCAATCCTAAAGAGAATTTCTTAGTGAAAAGGCCTTATTGTTTCAACATTTGTCACTTTTTTAAAAAAAGTGTGCTTAAGAGTGAAAGCTCAAGATAGCCAACGATTGTTGTGTGGGGCATGGGGCGGTCCCGGAATACATGTACAAACCTGCCAAAATTATGAGGTAGTTCTGGGTTTAAATGACATGCTCACAGAATTAATAGTGGAAAAAAATGACTGAAGCCACCTTCAGTGGTTCAGATCATGAGGAATGAGCCTTTCACATATCCAGGTTTGATGTGATTACATTATTGTTATGCTTGAATTGAGCATGTCTGATATACGATTATAACAAAATACGTGTAACAATAAATATCCCATCCTTTTCACTGTTCAGTAGCAGCTTCCTTTGCTCCCTCCCACTCTGTTAACAGCACAAGGTATAATCTTCCAAGGGTTGACTGTAAATAATCCAGTTAAGCGCCAGGTTACTGTTACATTTACAAGTAGGAAAAGCTGTAAAGATTTTCATAAGATTCTGAGTTAAAGTACTATACTTCCTTTAGCTCCACTCAAAACATTGTTCTTGATCTTAAAAGGTGATAGGTATTCATTTTCTGAGTACTTGATAAAGAAACAATATGTATACTTGATGCTTATTTATGAAAAGTCTATTACATTGTCTATACCCTTCCCACTTGAAATATGATGCTCGAAAATGACTCTGTATTTTAATCCCATTTAGATTTACAAAGCTGTACAATATCTAGGAGATCAAAAATGGTGCCTTTATCATGGGCTGGCTCAAAAATAAGCAATGTCTCATATGAAAAACGGCTTCAATATTCCATTCACAAATAAATGCATACAGTACTGCTTTTTTAAAAATTATTTATAATGCCTACAGGATGAAAATAGTATTTATATTTAGAGTACACACAATGCTTAGCAAATCAGCCCCAAAGGGAAACTGAAATTTATTTTTATTTAGAATGAATGGCATCAAATGGGAAATTGTAAAAAGAAGAAAATAGTACAAAAAGAACAAAAATACTATAAGGCTGGTAAAAAAAATATTATATATAGTGTGTCTAAATCACTTAAAACCACACAGGAAAGGACAAGTTTTTTTAAAGCCTTTGTTTATTTAAACCTAATTCACTGCAAAGCCAGATTGCATAATGCATAAGTTAATAAATGCTGAATCACAAACTCTAGTTTAGGGGGATACCAGTAGTGAATCTGCCTGAGCAGGGGGTTGGACTACAAGACCGCCAAGGTCCCTTCCAACCCTGTTATTCTGTTAATCTGGGTAAATGAGATGTAACTTCCCTAAGATATTTATTTCCATGATTCCAGCTACATTCTGATCATTTCCCATGCAAACCCAGGACATGATAAAAAGGCTTCTGGGTCCAACATATTCCACCACAGCAATATCAATGGAGTATCATCACCATTCTTGATAATCAATTTTAACTGAGCCTCTAGTCAGCATGGAGGCCATTTGAATTTTGCCAGGAAGGTGAGACATGTCCACTAACTGACCTTAATTTATGTAAAAATATAAAAGTATCATTTTATCAAGGAATAAAATGATCCCTGTATCAAGGCAAAGGAGAAAGTTGCAGTTTCACCATCCAATAAAACTTCAAGATGTAGTACCAGTGAAAGATTTGGCCAGTTAATAACACCAACTACTATACTTAATGTCCATATAAATCTAACCGACTAAATTAAGGAAATCAAAATTATACAGTAAGGCATTATAAAGTATTTGTCTTGTGCTTACTTTAAATATTCCACCTTTGTGCATATGTTAGGGAAGACTTCTCCAATTTCTAGCACAACTCCACAGATGTTCCATCACATCACAGCAGGATTCTCCAATTTGGTCTACAGTTCTCCTAATTCTCCCTCAAGAACATATTTGAAAAGATTGCACTGCTCATACCTTTTACTTTGAGAAGCAAATTCCTTAAATGTAACCACTTCCCTTGTATGTTGCACAGCTAATCTACTGAGAACCTCACACATGACATTCTTGGTTAACTTTATGAAGATTTTTGACCCATATTACATGCTTAGTTATCATTATAGCTTGCAGACTTCATAATTTAAATTTAAAACTTCAAAATAGATGTCTTTCCTACTAGTATTGTGGATTTTACTTTAGAGCACACAACGTTTTTTGATGGTAGCAGATTTAAGGGTTAGCCTGGTGTCCTTCTGAATCAAAAAAGCTATTTGAAATACGTGTGATCAATTGCAACAACAACAAAAATAACAACAAAAGACATTTGTTTAATATCTGAATGAAATAGGAATCTCAATTGCAGTCCAAAGTATTTAAATAAGCTATTACAAAGGAGTGCTAAAAGCCATTATATTGCATGATTTCCTGTGAATAATAGAACTGCTTTCTACCAGGTATTTTTACTTTAATGTTGGAGAGAGATTGTGTTCAGCCACTGCATCCTTTCAAACCACAACTACTGGTATTGTTATAACTTTTTCTCTAAAAGAAGATAGTATGAATATATTAAAAATAGACGCTGCAACTTAGGAAGAAGCAGAGCTTTAAACCTCTTATGCATTAGGCTCCCCATCTGCTGCCAGCATGTCACTTAAGCCGTGACATCCGTGTAGAATTACAGCATTGTGATGCAGAAAATGCCTGTCACACACAAACAACATTATAGCACTCTTTTAGTATAATACTGTATGTCTATAGCATGCGATAGTTCTAATGACGTACACTGTTTTTTAAGTTGCTGGAGGAAGTTTTTAAGAAGGAAAAAAATGCATTTATCATATACATAGTGATTACAGTATGGTTCCTAAGTGTGACCCCCGACTGTGATTTTAAGGCAAAAGGATTTGATCCCTACATTCTTGGCCATGATCTTCCCCATAACAAGTCAGCCATAATAGTGCCCTTTGGGATAAGAAGAGCAGACTGTTCTTTCAGTACTGTCTGAACTTGCTTACTGTGGTAGAAGCTGTTCCATAATAAGAAGTTAAAAACTAGAGTGTGGAGTAAATACCTAAATTCATGACATGTTTACATTAAGTCCAATCTTAATCATTCTTTCTCAAGCACAGAAGCCTGGTTTCCAGAAAGGGAGCGGCAATCATGTAAGGTCCAAAGCATTTCTACCAGATTGTTTTGACTGACATGATAGATTTCTGAAGGCTGGGTGACCTGCTAATCTGTAGGACTTGGTGAGAATTACGCATAGCAATTTATACAATCTCTGGCTTGTGCAGAAATAAGCCATATCAGTACATAGTTTATGACTTGGATTTATCTCCAGTTGCACATAGGCACTGGTATCATCCACAGGGATTACATTTTAAACTTTCAAATAAATATGCCTATCAAAATACTATTTAAGATCTCGTTAATATTTTTGCGCTTTTTACTATTGTAAGATGAAATACTGAAATATGGTCAGTAAGAATATTTTTGCAGGTAGGATTTCTCTCCTAAAATATAATTACTAAAACATTGGTTGCTTGTTTGTCTTCAGTATTTAGTTTAGCCATCTATTTCATTTAATTCACTGTTTTCTTCTATGCATTTATGTATAAAATATTTATTGCCCACACCTATGCTAATGGGATTTATGAACCTTATGGAGACAGATGGAATTACCATTATTTTTTTCTATGTTGTCACACATTTTTATTAAATCAACTTGTAAGGTTGAAGAAATGATGAGAAGGCAACTAATAGCAGAAGGATATAGTTGTCAATGGTTTTCCCATTTACAGTTGTCAGAAGGATTCAAAATGTATAAAAAGACTTAGAGCAAAGTAAGACAGAATTTGAAGTATAATTGTGCACTGATGATGAACATGTAATTGCTAAAATGTATAAATTTTTGTTGAAATTGGAAACAGAGGAGAAACAGATTAAAGAGTGTATGATAAAATAAGCTAAGAATTTTGGTTATAATATGCAGATGAATTAATGAAAAATATGTGTTTAAACATATTTAATATGTTAACATTTAGATTATGTTGTGATCTTAAACAGAATTACAAAAAAAAAGATGTATTATTGGTACATGACACAAAAGATGTTACCTAGAATGTATAAAGGAATTTCAAATGTATGTTGGAAACAGGAACAAGATGAAGGAAATTCTACCATGCTTGGTGGACATGGATTCATGACCCATGGAAATGGACTCAAATACATACGTTGATATAGAAGATATTAAAAATTAATATTCAGCTGAAGCCTATTCAATTGAAAATTCATTCAGAATATTCAACATGATTAATTTAACAGAAAAATGTCATGAAATATTATTTCAATATATAATTACTATGGCAAAATGCACACAAAGATAGGAAGGTTCATCACTAGCCACCATGGAGGAATGGTTGATGAAATTGATAGATCTTATGTGCTAAATTGATTCTTTGATTAGAGAAAAGACACTGGTTACATTTTTTGGTAACTGGAAACCCCTTATGGACTTTATATGTAAAAATGAAAAAAAATGATATTGGGATTTATAGTTTTGGTATATACAGGATAGATTATAGAAAGAATAGAGTTATGATATAACTTTAGAGAGGTTAAAATATAATTTTACTTATAACTGCTGTGAAACCATTTCTTTATGACTTTATATCTTTCTGCATTTGCTCTTTATTTCTATTTTCTTTTCTTCTTGCCCTTTTTCTGTTATTTCTATGTTTTCCAGTTTTTCTGTTCCCTTTTAGTTTGTACTTATTATTCTTGAAACTTTTAATGAAAATTATAAACAATAAATGGTAAGCCATACATAATCTTCAGACATGGTGCACTCTTTTATGAGAAAAAAAATGTTTCTGCCATTACAAATAAAAAATGCAAGAGGATCACACTTTTGGCTTTTTAGAAGATTCATAATAGTATAGAGAAGTTTCTTAGTATTACATTATGAGGAAGTGTAATTGGATCTCTACTAAACTAATGCAGTGCAATACTGCTAGGAATCAAATCTAATATTTTAATCTGAATGAGATTATCACCTGGATAAAACAAAGTCAAAAATAAATAAACAACTAAGCTAGGAACAGCCATGAAGCCATATGGATTCTATTTTATTTACTCTTAATGGGCCAACAGTGCCTTAAGTTTATGAAATTAGATCTTTGCATCCATGTCACACTGCATAGTTAGCTTTCCCAGATCATTTAAACACATATCCCTGTCTAGCTGAGAACAACTGAACATTTCTACTGCTCCACATAGATCAATCAATAGATGACTGGTGGTAAGAATCATACTCTTGTTTCTCATATTATATCTGCTGTAAAAATGTGAAGAGATGATCCCAAAGCCAAATCATAGTGCAGACATTTCACAAATATGTAGTTTAACACAGTGGTCAAGCATTGATCCTTCATTCTGAAGTAGTCTCATCCCATTCAGACCAATGCTTCATAGTAATCTTTCAGAGAAGTGCTTCATTAAGGCAGCTGTCTGCTGTTTTTTTTATACATCAGCTTCAACACGGAGACCATCAAAGAAATTGTTGTCATTTAAAGGACTTGTTTTCCCATCACCCAACCTTACTGCCGTCTTTGTTGAACCAGGTGGGATGTTGAAATGCATAAGAGGCTTTTAAGACAAACGTACAGTTCTCAACACACCTGGTTATATTTACACAGAAAAACTCTCATTTGCCCGCAGACAACTAGAATGATCCAAACCAGCCTTAATTTATCTGTTAAGGGTGTAGTAGGCCCCTATTTAAGAGTCATCAGCAATAAAGGAAAATATACTGAATTATTTCAAGTGCATGCTAATCATTTAATGTAATAAATGAAGCAACTCTAATTATCTCCAGAGGAAATGATTTCACAGTGAAACAATGGGAACAGAGGTTGTTTCAGAAACAGTAGTTAAAGTCTGAAATTTTACTCATCTGAATGTTGAGGTTATTTCACATTAAAAGAAAAAAGAGGACATTTAAGTTTCCTGTTATTCAGCTAAGACTTATAGGGCAGAATGTGAGTAATCCACCACAAGAACAAATATTTTTCCCCAGTTCAGTAACAAGTCAAACACAGTTTTCAAAACAGTAACAACTAAATTGAAAAACAAATATTGCAAAACTACAGGGTTTTTTTTTTATTTTGAAAAGGTTTTAAAAAGCATTAGACAATAGCAATAGAATTATTCTTCTATTTGAAACATCCATTTTAACGGTGACTTAAATTTTCATTTTCTTTCCCCCAAGTCTCTTTCTGAAAGACATGAAAATACACCATTTTGCTCACATTCCACTCAGAAAGAAGCAGAAAGAAATCTATGGAAAATGTGACCATAGTTTTCTTCTCTTGGAAATAAAGAGGAGCAATGCACAAACTTTCAAGCACTAGCACCAATTTTATAAAAGGGGGTTTAAGTGATTTATCCTCTAAAGGAATTGATTTGACTGTGAGTTACAATGTTTGGTTAAATTATGTACTTTTTTTTGAAGAAGCAGAAGCAGACAAAATAAGCACATTTTCTATTCCATTGAGAAACATGTTCCTATTATGCCTGCATTTCCTGTGCCAGAGCACACAATTTCTTCATATTGGACAGAGGGCAATGTGATCTATTTTCTCCTTAATTGATTTTGAATCTGAAATTAAAAGGCAGGTTGGAATTAATGCTACCCAACCACTGAATTCATTTCTTAAGTAACTCAGCATTCTAAGTATTTTTACAAACCTAATGCACATCTTCATGAAGATTTTTGTGTTGATATTTTTAACATACTTCTTTTCAGCTCTACATATTAATCTTTATTAATACATCAAGCATAATTTATTTACATTTTTAGCCATGATTTATATTTATATTTCCTGCACATAATACTAAGAGATATTATCTTAGAGAATAGGAATGAGAGTTTTGATTGCCTGCATAAAGTATAAGTAAAACAGCAGCAACAAGAAGGGGAAAAATCCGTGTTATAACTTTTGGGTGTCTGCATGAGGTTGACATCTATATTTCATAAGGGGCAAGGGGAGAGGAGCAATTCTTTTATTATAAGATCACCATGTACAAGAAAACAATGGATATAAAGCAGGAAGTTAATTGGAATCAACTGCAGCAGTCTTTATAGGAATTTACTCACAATGTCTGCCATTCAGAGCTGGCTTACCATAATATTCTCTATGGAACAGTTGACCACAAGATTCTCATTCACAAACAGCCAGGTTAAACAGTTAAATGCTAGCAAATCCTGCATAGCCCTGTGGGAAATTTCACTTTAATCCTGAATTTATAAGAGGACAATCAAAGCCCAAAGCCTAGGTAACAAATCTGATCCTCTGTTGCAATCCTGTCCTCATGGGAAGCTGAGAGATGCTCCCAATACAAGCTAGAGATGGATAAATACCTAAATGATGAGATAGATGGGGAACGCAGAAGAAGCGTCTGGCTTCAGCCATTCGCTTCCAATTTCACATTACACTGTGAAAGGCAATTCTTGTGCGGCTCAGGAACAGCCAGTCCTGATTACTATAAGTTGAAGTGTGGCTTAAGGAATGATTAATGACAGTGTCAGGAGAAAACAAAGCACAATGAGAGTTATCTCTAATCCACCTGCTTGCAGATGCTCTAGTAAGGGAATGGGAATGGCCCCACTGAGCCCCGATAATAAAAAAATCAAAATAGAAAGGTGCAAAGCCGTAGATATGTATTAATCTGATATATAAAAAACTCGGTCTTAGCTTGAATAAAGCATTAGGCATGAATGGAGCCCCATAGGTGATAGATATTAAAGCATAGAGGACTTCACATTGTCTGTATTTTTTAAATCAAACAGAACTGTTCCCTTCAGTATTGCCTTTGACATTAATAGGTTGGTATTTGAAAAGTCACAGTTCACTAGATGAGCAGGCTTGTGAGTTCAAGCTCATTAAACAAAACCCCTTTTTCTGTTGTTGTTGTTATTGCTGCTGCTGTGCTGCATGGGGGCAAAAATGACACCACACCACCACCGTGTGGCCTTTGGTTGTAGAAACACCAAGAAGGAGGCTCCTGAGTTGCCTTTGCCAAGAGATGGGAGAATCCCCTACAAAACATAATTATAATATCTGATTGCTTCCTCATATGTAGGCATGTTTACGATCCCTCTCAGTCCTGACAACTGCTTGATAGATGCTGATTGTTGTCATTGTGGGAAGGAAGTTTTAGGGACCACCTCAGACCATTCTCATTACACTTTTATTGTTATTTCTAATTGGGCAGATACTATAGCTATGAGAACAGCCACAAGACCACTGCTTTGTGACTGCAATTGATTGTGTCAAGGAGAATGCTCCGCTTTCTATTCTCTTGCTAGATGAATCTTCCTCTAAAATCATCATACCATTCAAAGAGTCTACACTGGTGACTTTTTGCTTGCTGTAAGAAGTGGCTGTGTGAATTGTGCTCCGCATGTTAGATGTCCTTGGTCTACTCACATTAAAGATGGCATTTTGTTTCTTCACTGGCTATTTTACCTTGTCTCAGATGGAAAGATCTGTGTTCAGATCTCAGCTAGGGAATCCACCTGCTTGAAGTTTGCCATTCTTACACTCTTGGCATTTAAATCAAGTTATAATTTAATTATAGACAGGATTCCACTTAGTAATAATTCCTTCAGCATGTCAGTTGCGAGATTACTTATCTGTAATTACGATCTTAATGCAACCAAGGTTTGGGAACACTGAGCTTACATTGTCAATATGAGTAACATTTTCCTCTCTTAATAATGACAGCAACAAGTGGAATATTTCACAGAAATATTTTAATACAGAAAACCTCTAATGA
>JANHFM010006244.1:637039-653652 GCA_032468115.1 Grayia smithii | reverse complement strand
AGCGTGTGTCCACCACTGTGAGTTGGGCCCTGTACAATCTGAGACAGGTCCATGGCCATCATGGAGGCCATGAACTCTCGGACTAACTCCGATGTCTCGCCAGCTGATGGCAGGTTGAAATCACCCACAACCATAAGGTTGGGGAGCTCAACCGCCAACTCTGGTAAGACATCGAGTAGTGCGGGCAGGGCTGAAGAAACGTAGCTGGGAGACAAATTGCTCTTTGAGTGTTTAAGGTTGCCAACCCCTGGCTTAGAATTATTTATTAGATATTGACTGCTAAGTCTTATTTAACAAACTATATTTAAATTAAATATAATTTATTGCAAATAATAAATACATTCTATGTCAAAATCAATATTTTGAAGCTTAAAAATTCTGTAATAGATGTATCATGTGTAAGATTCTTCACGTGTCATACAGTTTTAGCTGAAGGAAGCAATTGATGTTATAATGAATTCAGCTTATAAGAAGAATATGCTTTTTTAAAATGTATCAAGGTATTGCTTAACTGACATTCAGTAGACTGTGGAGTAAATGTCTTTTTGGAAACAGTTAATAAAATAATACTCAAAGATAGACCTTTTTAATTATTTACACACTAAAAATAATTTATCTGAATACTGCATTTCTGTTTTACATTCAGTTTAAGTATTTTACATTGAAGAAAATCTGTGTACCCTATTAATTTGGCTTGTAATGAGCTCTTCCGTTAACCACAGAAGAGGGCATTCATACTTTTTCATTATGCAGTACTCCATATGTTTTGTATTTTTTTAATTGGCAAGAGACTAGTCAGTTTCAGATTAATAGCATTTATCTAAAGTTTTTTCTTTTGAATAAAATTGCCATTATTGGAAACAAAATGTAAACCAAGATTTATCTGTTGAGAGAGAAGAGACTTAGAAGAAGACAAAAAACCCACAACATTTAAAAATAATAATTGGCTATTATAGGAATGCGGACATTCACAAAGCTGATCAATTTTGCTATGATTACCATTAAGAACTACTATCTTCTAAATAATCAACATCCTATCTCCTCTGTCCTGATGACCACTCTTCCAGGACTTTTGTGTTGCTTACACATATTGATGATGATGATTTGGGAACAACAGAAAACCCAGGATGATGTAGCTGACAATGGGGCCATATGGAGGAAGGCTAAACCTTTTCACAGGTTCTTTGTTTACCACACAAAGTCTCCATGCACCAGATTTAAGATGTCAAATAACAAAAGTGGAACAACAGAAAAACATCTATAGGACTAGCTCCTTTTTATGGCTATTCCTGCATCTCACTTTTTTCTTGGAATCCTGGCAACTGAACCATATTTGTAATTTTTCCAGGTTAGGACAAAATATTGGAATGTAGTTAACATAATTTATAACCATATAGATTGGCATAATTACAGATTGTAGTTATAATGTTTTATCTTAATCATAAAACTTGATTCATGATCTGTTTGGATGACACAGAACATGCAACTATAATTTGGCTTAGTGCATTATATAAATATGTACAGTAGGTTTATCTTGTGTAGGTTTAACTTCCCTACTCATTTTGTATTTATCTCTATTAATTTATTTATTTAAACATATTTAACATTTCTAAATTGAAGTGAATTGTTAGCAAGTTCATGTTAAAAATACAAGGCCAAGAGACAGTCTGTGCTTAATGAATTAAAGTTTTAAGCAACTATGCATTTGTATGAAGCTCCAAATCCATGGATGAAAATCCTAAAGGAGAAAGCAACTCAAGAAGTGTGGAAAACTCTGAAAAATGCGATCATAAAAGCTCAGTCCAGCACAATACCACTGGAAAAGAAAAATGAGAAATTCAAGAAGAAAGTAGCATGGCTGCACAAAGATCTCTCTGACAGATTGAAAGACAAAAAGGACAAGTTAAACAATGGAAAGAGGGACACATAAGGTTGATTATCAGCAGATAGCCAGAACAGTAAAGATGAAGTCAGGAAAGCAAGGCTCAGAATGAACGAAGACTTGCAACAAAAGGCAAAGATAATTAAAAAAAGTTTCTTTCAACATATCAATAACAAGAAAAAATCCAAGGAAACAGTAGGTCGACTAAAGAGAGAAGATGCCAAGGAAATAACAGGCAGCAGGGAGAAAGCAGAGCTGCTTAACTTTGCATCAATCTTCACGCAAAAAGAAATTATAGCCCAATGTACCAAAAAAATTACTGTAAAAGACAAACTAGAAATAAAAATTAAAATAAGCAAGAAAATAGTAAGAGAACACCTATCTGACCTTGATGAACATAAATCACCGGGACCTGACAGATTATATCCCAGAGTTCTGAAGGAGTTGGCAGATGTTATCTCAAAACCATTGTACCAGGGGTGAAATTCATTTACCTTTACCTACCAGCTCGCAAATGTGAGCGTGTGCGTGCATATGCAGAGGTTAAAAAATTGGATGTGATGACGGGTGGATGGGCGGAGCCTCCTGCCACCAGCACTACCAGATTGTGCAATCCAGGTAGATCCGGCTGAATTTCACCACTGCATTGTACTGTCAGATCCGTGTATCTGCCATTCTTTGTGGAAGAAGGAGGGGGGGATTTGAAGTGTCCTATTTAGTTCTTCTCCATCCTGGTGAAGACAGCAGCCAGGTATGGGTGGTACTCGCTTGTTCAGACTGAAGGACTGGGTCTGTAAAGTTGTTAAGGTCCCGCCTCTCTGGTCAAGTGATTATAGCTTTTGACTCAGTCCTTCAGACCGGGCTGGCGTGTTGGTTTCTCTCTCCCCCATATTTGGCTGTATTTTCCTCCTTCTTGGAACTTTCTGCAGTTTGTTTGGTATTGTGAGTGTTTATTTTCCTCTGGTTTGGTGGAAGTTGCAAAAGGGTTTTTTTTTCAGGGTAATTTGTTTGGATTTTAGGTGTGTTTCCTTCCCTAGCCTAATGAGATCGCATTGGGGATTGCTAGGTGGTCCAACGGATATTGGACTACACATTTTTCTTTTAGCCTCACCGGAGATGTCCTTGGCATTTTATCACCAAACAAGAGCTATTGCGCTCTCTTAAGCAGCCGCTCCTTCAGGAGCTTTGTTTCCAGGCTACTGAGGCTGCAATACCCTTGCAGGAGTTTATCGCTCCACTGGACCAATTGGGCGGCCATTTTTTTGCCGAATTCGGCTGCCCAAGGTTTTTCTCACTGTTGACGGTCCGAAGGGTTTCTAAAGTTTCCCGTTATGGGATTCAGCGAAGCAGCATCCTCCCAGGAATATGGGATCGCCGATGCAGGTGCCCAATGTCTTTGCAAGCTTGGCTGCTGTTTTTTTTTCCTGATATCCTCGTGGCAGCGGCCATTTTTAGGAGGACCATGGTGGTGGCCATTTTTAGAAGGAGCATTGTGGCGTCCATTTTATTTGACCTCATGGCAGCTGCCATTTTCTTTAAGCACCTGGTGGTGGCCATTTTACCACTCCATATGGCGGTGGCCATTTTAAGAGAACATTTTTAGTACAGCTACATGGTGGCAGCCATTTTAAGGAGATCATAGAGGTGGCCAATTTCTCAGCCTTATGGTGAGCGGTCACTTTGAATTTTAACAAGCCGTAGCCTCTAATCATCTGTGAAGGGGCCCTGCCAGTGAGCCTTTAGCAGCAAATCTGTGCTACAACAGGGATTTGGACAATGACAAGGAAGCAGTTATGCCTTTACATCAAGTGGCAGGCCTGATCCTTAATGGGCCCATGTGATGGTCCCTTGGCCTGGCTTCCAGCTGCTTGGCTCTTTCTGGACAAAGCCCCTGCAGGGGTAGTCCTTAATGGGGTTTGAAACTTAACTGATAAGTTTTTTTCCCCTATTGGTAACAGCTCCTGTCATGGGTGGCGTTTGATTCTGGAGGCTTATTTTTCATGTATGCATTTCCCTAAAGGATGTTTTTTCTTTCAGTGCTATGCCTAAAGCCCGGGCCAAGACCAAGCATCACCAGGTCTCTGAGGCCCAGCCAGGCAAGGGTCAAGGGGCTCCTGACCCACTTCCTCCGGCAGCACTGCCCATGGTCTCTCCAGGGCCTGATCAGGCCATGGCACAGGCTCGCTCTAAAGCAAGCCACCATACCCAGTCTTCTTCTAGAGATGAGAGACGTCGGGATAAGGCTCTGCAGAAGATCTGCAGTAAGGCTGCGGCTCCTGGAGTTCCTCCCCCAGCTTTGGGGACAACTCCTTCATTCGTAGCTAATTCACCTCCAGATCAACAGGCATCTGTGACTTCTCCGGACCAACTCTCTTTACATGACTGTCCGGTTGCCATCTCTACTACTGAATTATGGGGCCATCAGGCGGCTTCTGCTCCTCCCTCGCAAGAAGCAGCTCCCCAAGCACAAACTACATCAAGGCGCAGTGCCCAGAGCCCACCTTACCGGACAATTTCCAGGACACTGTGGCCAGGGCGATTCAGCAGAGCCTAGCGGCGTGTGCAGCTCCAGTCTCTCCGGCTCCCTCGGGGAGGCATCATGATTCTGATTCATTGTATGATCCTGACCTGAAGGAGTCATGGAATGTTGAAGAAGAGGGTTCTTCTATGTCTTCTTGCGACAGCTATTGTTCCCTTGCTGATGAACTGGACAGAATGGGTCAAGATTTGTCTGATGATGAAGGTCTTCCACCAGACCAACTGGCATTGATTGGTCTTTTTCCACCGTCTCTGTTCAAGTCTCTATTGTTCAAGGCCACCAATGCTGCGGGCCTTGGGGCATCTTCAGATGGGGAGGCCTTCTCATCTTCCAAGGAACAACCAGGCTCCTTCTTTGTTGAACCCAGTAAGGAGGTACATGTGGTTCCGGCTCCTCCACTGTTCCTGAATGTTATTCGGAAGCAGTGGACAAACCCGGGGACGGCTCCTGCTCCTTCGGCAACAGACCGTCATTTTTTCAATGTGGCTCCGGAGATGGCATCCCAACTCCAAGTTCCTTCTGTGGATGCACCGATAGCAGCTTTACTCCTGACCTCTACTGTGCCCAGAGATCCTGAGGACAGTTTGCATCCTAAAGAACGTCACTCAGATCACTCTCTTCAGAGGGTCCATCAGGGGATTTCCTGGGCAATTCCTTCAGTGGCCATGGCTTCTTTCTTTAACAGATCTACCTTGATCTGGCTCCAGCAGTTACGGGAAAAGCTGCCGTCAGATGATGTCCATGTTCAACAGGACTTGAACAAGATTATAGTGGTGGTACAGTTTTCAGCGGATGCAACACTGAATGCTGTTCGTTTTTCTTCAAAATCAGTGGCTTCTGCAGTCACCGTTCAACGTCTCCTCTGGTTGCGACACTGGCAAGCGGATGCTCGCCCTAAGTGGTGTCTGGCCTCCTCTCATTTTGTGGGAGACAAGCTTTTGGACCTGCTCTAGACCCTCTGTTAGTGGAGACAAGAGACAAACGGAAATTTATCCCTAGTGCCCAACGTAGGAGTGATCCACAGTTTTTTCTCCCTATCGGAGGCCTCCCCCTCGTAACTCTGAGTGGGGAGCCAGATCATGTTCCTTCAGTTCATTCGGAGCTCGACAACGGATGCAGCAGGATAGGCTTGAGGTAGGGGATTCTCAGGGAAACAGCCCTTTCAAGGGGGGAAGTCATTCATTTTGCTGCCAATGCTGATTTGGAGTCAGCTGCACCTATAGGGGGCAGGCTGGTGTTTTTTGTCGATAAATGGGACATGCTTACGTCTGACAATTGGGTCAGGGATACCATCCGAACAGGTCTATCGTTAGAATTTGTCTCCACTCCCCTGAAGTTCTTTATGAGTTGTCCTGTTTCCAGGGACCCAGCCAAACGACATCTCATGGCCAAGGCTGTACAGCACCTCCTGGATATTAAGGCTATTCAGGAGGTCCTGATGGGCCAGGAAGGATTGGGGTTTTACTCTCTTCTTTTCCTGGTCCCGAAGTCTTCAGGCAGGTGGAAGCCAATTTTGGACCTGAAACGTTTAAACTGTTACATTACATACAGATGTTTTAAGATGCAGTCCCTCCATTCCATCCTGGCAGGAGTGCGACTGGGCGACTTCTTCACCTCCATTGATTTAATGGAGGCGTTATCTCCATATCAAAATTTTCACCCCACATCGAAAATACCTTAGATTCCAATTTTTGGGCCGGCATTTCCAGTACCGGGCCCTTCCTTTCGGGCTATCATGCGCACCTCGTGTCTTCACCAAGGTGTTAGCAGCATTAGGAGCCCATTTAAGGGCTCGCCCAGTCAGAGTACAATGTTACTTAGATGACATTTTAATTCAGTCTTCAGCTGAGTTGTCAGCCATAGAGGATCTCCACGTGACCATGACTTGTTTAAGAAATCATGGGTTTTCGATTAACATCAATAAGAGCCGTTTGATCCCTTCTACTAGGTTGCTGCATTTGGGAGCAGTGATAGACACCATTGAAGGGATGGTGTGTCTGTCCAGGGAGCGGCAGGATAGCATCAGGGAACTAGCCACCATTGTCCAAACGAACCAGAGGGTTTCCTTAGCACAGTTATCCACCTTGTTAGGGAAAATGATTTCGGCCATTAATATTTCTCCCTGGGCTCGTCTCCACGCTAGAGGCCTCCAATGGTTTCTCTTACCATATCAGAAGGCGGGGAGGGGCTCCTCCCAGTTGAAGGTTCTAGTTCCTCCCAGAGTCAAGATGTCCCTGTCATGGTGGAAGTCTCCGGCCATTGCCAGAGGGAGTTTGTTTCATGAGCCTCACAGACTAGTTTTGACCACAGATGCCAGTCTTTCCGGCTGGGGAGCGCATCTTCAGCACCAGATGGCACAGGGGCGATGGTCTCCCTGCGACAGGCAATGGAACATCAATTGGTTGGAGCTTTGGGCAGTGTTCCTTGCTCTTTGACACTTCCACAGGACCCTCATCAACCATCACATCCTAGTTCTGACGGACAATGTGGCCACGAAGGCCCATCTAAACCGACAAGGAGGCACCAGGTCAGCAGGTCTCAGCGTGTTAGAAGCACGCCAGATCGGTCTCTGGGCGGAACGTCATCTGTTATCCTTGAGAGCGGAGCACATTTCAGGGAAGTCCAATGTGCGGGCAGACTGGCTCAGCCAACAGGACATCGACCACACCAAGTGGAGACTGAACCTGCATCTGTTTCAACATCTAGAGCAGATCTTTGGGCAGCTGGAAGTGGATCTCTTCGCTTCTCCATCCAACCCACAGCTCCCATGGTTCTTCACTTGGTTTCCGTGCTCTCAGGCAGAAGGAGTGGATGCGCTAAGCAGCCCTTGGCCCAGTGGCCTCCTCTATGCATTCCCCCCGCTACCTTTCATTCCCAAGGTGATTCGCAAGGTTCTGGCAGAACAAATGGAAGTAGTCCTAGTCGCCCCGCATTGGCCTCAGAGAGCATGGTTTGCAGATCTCAGGAATCTGTCGGTGGCTCCATCCTGGAGAATTCTGCTAGCCGTGCCAACTCTCAGTCAGGGAGTTCTCGTACATCCAGACCCCCAATGGCTGGACTTGACCACTTGAGATAGTGATATGCAATGGTTTGTTTGAGCGGCGCGCCATGAGGGCCAACAATTACTCATCCAAAGTCATATGAACAATGAAGGCCTCCTGGAGGCCGTCCACAGAGCGCATCTACTCAGTCACGTGGAAGGCCTTTTGCGACTGGTGTGGCAGGAAACAGCTTTCTCCATTGCTGGTTCCCATTGAGGTTATCCTGAATTTCCTCCAGGACGGTCTAGATGGAGGTTTGTCACCAAACACGTTCCAAAGGCAAGTATGCATCATTTTTTTCTTGTGGGTCTTTCACATCCTTGACCCAGCATCCAGCCATCACCAGGTTCCTTAGAGGGGCAACTAATGTTAGCCCTCCAGTCATTCATAGATACCCTAACTGGGATCTTTCCATTGTTTTGAACTCCCTCACAAGGGAGCCATATGAACCATTGCATACCACTAGTCTGAGACTCTTGACATGCAAGGTGGCCCTCTTGGTGGCCGTGACGTCGGTCAGAGATGGCAGCGCTTTCCATGCAAAGTGATCTCTGCATTTTCCATGCAGACCAGGTAGTGCTTCGCGTCAACTTGTTGTTCATCCTGAAGGTTAATACATCATTTCACCAAATGCAAGAGCTCGTTCTCCCAAATTTTGGTCCACATCCTTTCCATCCTTTAGAACGCTGTTGGCACACATTGGATGTTAGGCGAGTTCTTAGAATTTATCTAAAATGGACAGCTGCCTTTCGCCGTTCAGAGGCTCTTTTCATCTCCTTCATGCCTACGTCAGTGGGGACCAAGGTTACATTGTCCACCATCGGTAGATGGATCCGTCATACTATTGTCACGGCTTATGACCTCTGGGCTCTGCCTCGTCTGATACGACCCACAGCACACTCTACTCGCAGCGTGGCTATGTCAGTGGATTGGGCGACCCAGGCTTCCCTGCTAGAGATTTGTAGAGCGGCTACGTAGACATCGCCGTCTATGTTCATCCGACATTATAAGTTGGATCAATTTGCCTCGGCCCAGGCGACCTTTGGACGTAGGGTATTACAGCGTGTCCATGTCGAAGGAGATCCAGTGGACCAGATGGCATCCCGCCTGTGAACAGGGACCTTCAGCTTTGGTATGTCCCATACCTGGCTGCTGTCTCCACCAGGATGGAGAAGGGGTATTGGTGAAAGCCTGATACGCATCTTCTTGTTGGGTGGAGACAGCAGCCAGCCCCACCCTTATTGTCTGGTCTTGTTGTTGTTTTTCCTCCCTTTTTTCTATTTCTATTATATTTTCTTACCAACACGCCTGGTCTGTTCTTCGTCTTCGCCAAAAGCTGGAGTCACCTGACCAGAGAGGTGGGACCTTAACAACTTTACAGACCAGTCCTTCAGTCTGAACAAGTGAGTACCACCCATACCTGGCTGCTGTCTCCACCCAACGCGAAGGTGTGTATCAGACTTTCACCAACACCCCTTTTCCTATATACCCTAAGTATCCAATTTCTTGCCTTTGTATAAACTTTACCCTGATTTATAACCATTGCCTGGTGCCAGGAATCCCAGAAGAGAACTCACACCTTGGGAAAAGGGGGAGGGGGAATGAGTGGACTGTAAAATGACCCTAAGAAACTCTTTGTATCTGTTTCTCATAAAGGCTGATGTGATTCATATTCACATCTGCGGATTGGCTGGAATCCATATCAGAAGGTGGGCAGGGAATTCTAATTTCCTTTATCCTGAACTGCATGCCCTGAGGGACCCCAGAGCCCACTTTGAGTCTCGACTTGCTTTCATCCTTTTCAATAAAAAGTTCATTTTGAAAGTACTTTCTTTATTATGGTCATAAACCAAAAATCAAAACAAACAAAACATGCAGCAGGTGTACGACCAAACTTGAGTATAAAGTAGCAAACAGTGGTCGACATCGGCGATAGGGTCCGTTCTATCAACCATACAATCTATCTATTGTAAAATTTAAATCCACGGTGTGTGGACTGTGATCAGTTAAAATTATTTAGGAATACTGTGTTACAATTTGCATAAATCCACACATTGGCACCTGATACAACCGTGATAACTTAACCACAAATAGACAATGTAACTAATCTTAATCAGTAGGTCCCATCCATCCCTTCCCACGGGTCTTACCTATCAGGACTGCAGCAAAAAAATTTGCTACCTTTAGTGTAATCTCAGATTCAGTGTCCTGGAGTAGAAAGCGAAGACTATGATTTGCGGGTAGACCAGGAAGTCTTAAGCAAATGGAAGAGATAAGTTCTAATCTTATCTCCCGATAGTGGGGGCATGTAAATACAATGTGGAGCAACGTTTCCAGAGATTGGCCGTCATATGAACAATAAATGGGCATTACACCCCCTGAAAGCCTGCTATCTGGGACGTTCGAGGGAATAACATTAAAGCAAGCCTTTAGAAATGCTGTCCTATATTTGATGAAGGATAGTGTAGAAAGATATTTGGGAACACACACATGATTTGTAATTTGTCCCTCTGCTTACAGATGCCCACGAACAGGTAACGTGTATTATTTGTGTGCCAATGATATCATGACATGTGTGATGTCCTTGTGGTATCAAAAGCTTCCCTGCATCCTTTTTTCCCAATTTTTGTCATCTATGTTGAAAGCTCAATAAATCTCAACAACAGTTGATGTGTGTTTAGTAAACAACTCATCTATCAAATTTGGTTTCCAATTTTACATATTTCTAATTCATTTTTTTATTTTACATTTTTTTAAAAAAATCTGTAGTTTATTAAAATCACTTTCCCTAATATATACATACATATATTTCTAAGATATACATTTTTTTCTGAATAATTTCCTTACTATTGCATATTGTTCTGCTGTGTGCTCTTTTTTTGTAATATTGTATGTGCATTTCCATAAACAGTTTCTGCTATTGCATATGTGTTTTTTGTGCCCATTAATTTGAATTGCAGACAACTTCACTTGATGTAGAAAAGTGGAGATTTCATTCCCATAAATATTTTCTGGTTCAAGTACAAGATTGGAAAGAAAAATTGAAGTAACTTTGCATTCGAAACTGGGCATTTCTAATTTACTTTAAAATGGGAACAAAATACATTTCCTCTTAAGTAGCTTCTTTAGTTGTCAGCCTGCCTACTTGTGCATACTGGACATTGTTGAATAGTACAATAATACCTTCTAAGGTGGCTTTAGAATTGCTACTATATGCCAAGCAATAGATTCTTGAAAATGTTGGTCTTAATACTTCAATGAGTATCATAATTATATAAGAAATTGAGATATTGACTTTTTGAAGCATTAAGGCCTAATTAATTTAAGTTTGGAACCAACTTCTGCATCAGTGATCCAATAACAAGAAGAAAAAATTAATCCTCAGATATTAGACATAGAGTTCCAGATGATGTAATTTGAAAAGAACCATTTTTGGAAGACTGAAGAGACAAGGAAACAAATCAACCTATGTAGTTTGGCAAGGCAGTAATCAAAGGAAAGCTGGAGGATGCCCGGAAACCCATCAGGAGCAAAGTGGGCACAGGGAACAGCCTGAGAACAAATAACTGTGCATTTCCAATTTAGGAGAATAATAATCAATTACACAGTTGAGCACAGTGAAATATAAATTAGGCAAATGAACTTTTGAGGACCAAAGAATACCTGGTCGTAATTGAGATGTTGTGATGAAATCAATTTCTATACTGTTGATTTATATTTTCCTAAAATTGAAAAGAAAAAAGATGGCATCATTTTATTATTACTGAAGGTCTTGAAAAGCTTTGCAATTTGGAAATTTAACAATCGGTAGTTTAGGATTAGGCTAAATTAAAGGGGGGGGAAGAAAAGAGTGATAATGAGATTCACACTCATATTGATTCAATTTTGATGAAACATGAAAAGAAATGCTTTGCACAATCAGGCTCTTATTGGCACAGTATTAGAATATTTAGTTATTTAAATAATTACTTGGTTCCTTACTCTGCCAAAAGAGAAGCATGTTCGATAGATTACTAGATATTGAATTCATGTACTTGAGACTCCTAGTGCTCATTTAAAAAAAAAAAACCCTTACGAATATATATTTGAAAATGAAGCTGCAGTAAATGTTTCTTCATGATTCTGAAATAAAGCATAATTGGAAAGAGGCTGACTATGAATCAGAAAGCACTAAGACATATATCTGATGATATTACCTAGTTGGATAGTGAAATGTCTGCAAGCAAACAATCAAGCTTAGAGAGCACTAAGAAAGCACTTTGTCATGATCAGTCCCATAGATGATTATCTGCATTGTGGAGAATATATTATATAGGATAATAATTCAAGTTATAAGAATGAAAATTAAATAATAAATGATGTACACTTTGAACCCTGGAAGCACTGCACAAATGCTGACAGTTGATCTAAGTGGGATACATTCCCAAATACCAAAACTGAAGTTTACGATGCAAAGTAAGATGATTTATGCAGGCTGTGAATTTCAGCTTTTATCTCTGCTTTTTATTGTCTTCATAAACATCTTTTTATTTGTTTATCTGGCATGGTGTGTACAGCTCTAACTATGTTCAGGATGAACTCATCTGGGAAGCAATCACTATTTACACAATGTTCACCCTTAAAATGATCCTGCATTTGGCAGCATTTTGTCATTAATAAAATTAAAGAAAATATCCCTGTTTTTTTTAAGTGTATATAATATTCTTATGGATAAAATTTGGAGATCTGTTTGTGGACCATGAGAAGTTTAAAGAATACAACAAAATATATATTTTTTCTTGGTATGCTGATAGGTAGAATGAGACTTTTGTGCAATGTCACCATAGAGACTCAGTGTCCGTCAATTATGCTTTATAGCTCCAAATTTGCTCAGTCCAGGCTTATAAAATAAAACTTTAAAACAAAGCAAAAAAAACAACTGTGTGAGTGACACGTATACCATAAAGCGACATTATAGGAAATGCACCTATAACAAAACCAAACAAGCTGGTATAGCGTCAGTCATATTAATGCACCATAGCCAATTATCAGCATTTGAAATAGTTTTTTCTTCTCTTGAGAAATCTGGGACACAAACCCCTGGAAAGGCCTCATGTGTGAAAACTGTATGCCTGAGACTGAATGAGAATTGTATGAAAGCACACAGGTGTTTCTTGTAAACATAATGCCCTGTCCAATTGGTACTTGTTAGGATTTTTCTATAAATACATCAGTTTCAAGAAAATGTAAATGTCAAACCGAAACCAGAATGAATCAAAACAGAAGTAGAGTGCTTGATGATTTACATGCTGTACTTTTATCTGGAAACATTTGGTTCCCCACTCCATTTTTGACTCACTGAGAGTAAAGATAATACGCTTCTGGACCAGTGGTTCTCAACCTGTGGGTCGGGACCCTTTTGGGGGGGGTCGAATGACCCTTTCACAGGGGTTGGCTAAGTGGGGTGAGAGAAGGGGGGGCACCTATTTCTCTGCTCCTGCAACCCTAGTTCTTCTGTTATTATTCCTGGAAGCCCTGCTCGGCACTCAGCTGAGCTAGTCTAGACTGCATATAACCACCCATAACGTGGTTTCCTTTAGGCGATGCACTGCCTTTAGCCCTGCAGGTTGAATGGCAGGAGTGCAAATAATGGGAAGTGGAGATGGCTTCTTGTGAGCTCTGGGGCAGACAGAAAACAAGCCCCCGGATGGATTTGCCTCTGGAAAGGGCAGTAAAGAAGCCTAGGCCCAGTGCAAAAATCCCAAGAAGAACGGGCTTCTCTTATCCTCTACCACAGCAGAGAATATTGATATCAAATATTTACATTATGATTCATAGTCGTAGCAAAATTACAGTTATGAAGTAGCAACGAAAATAATTTTATGGTGGAACTGTATTAAAGGGTCGCGGTATTAGGAAGGTTGAGAACCACTGTTCTAGACATTATCATCATTTGTTACGTTCTTAATCAAGTTAAAAATATTGAAAATACCCTGTGAATAGAACATTGTAAGATTAAATTTGAAATTAGCTTTCTTATTTTTGGATTACTGACATGCCATTAGTTGTGAATATGTGAGAGTGGAATATCATTGCTACTTCAAAAAGTGGACTGATAGCTATAGCACAAGATGCAAATTTCTCTGATTTTGAAAAATGGAGCTAAATGGGTTGTGATTTGATAGCAACCTATTGTTTTTTTATCCTGTTGTCCTTATTGACCTTTACCCTAATCTGTAGTGCTAGGCTGAATACACTTACCTGGACCTAAACAATATTGTACTTAATAGGACTTACTTCTATTCAGGTAATCATATAGGATATAAAGAAAATGTTGTTGTTATTGTTGTTATTAAACAAATTTATATAGTCACCCATCTACCAAAAGGACCATGAGCCAAAATTTAAAAAATACTTGTTCTTAGTTTTGCTAGATTGTACAATGGTGAAATTAAATACTATTAGATTCTGTATTTTTGGATACTGGCAAGATGTTTCTTTCTTTAGATAATAATGTTCTTACTTCAAGATACATGTATTCAGCCCTTTTTTTTTATTTTGCTAAGCAGGGTTGTAGGATTCTTCCCCAAGGTCCTAGATGGTAGCTGTACTGAATAGATGTACTGCAATTTGTGGGTTTAAGATCCTCATTATACAGAGCCATAACTGATGGCGTTAAAGCTGCAATTACAGATGCATCATCCGTATTGATTTCAGTGAAATATATGCTTAAATAGCTGATTTGTATAGGGAAGGATTTTAAGAATACCTATCTTTAAAAACTTTACATTAACATTTAATATTTTAACTGTACTATTTACTACAAAGTTGACTTTAAGTTTTTCTCTGTGCAATTAATTGCTGAACTGATAATTATAATAGCTTGGTGTGTAAAAGACTTTTCATCTTATGGTTCTATTGCAGTAGAGACGAAAGAATGAACAGCTCTAAGAGGGAATAATTTTACAAAAAAACCAAGACTGACAATGAATATTTAGTAGCTAATTGTCATACAAATACATGTCAATGTAAGTGGAAACTGCTGTCCAGGTTTTTTTTTTTTTTTGCTTGTTGGTATTGTTTGGTTTTAATCTCAGGTCATTAAAAGATACATCAGCCAATTTTACCATGATAATTTATTGCAGTTTTAGATTTTTGACTAAACTAACCAGAATTGAAATGGTTTCTGTGATTAGGACTGACTAGTGAGCATCTGTATCGCTGTCGTATTAGAGACTGATAAATGGTTGTTCTTTCCTAGCATGCTAGAGCTGTTTTCTACAGCATAATGGAGAGGCTTTTATAATAATACACTATTTCTCTTCTATGGTTCTTATCCTTGTTATTTAAAAAGCCCCATCCCTATTTAATTATGCTCTAATGAAACATTATGCAACACATGGAAAGGGATGCCAAGATATATGACTTCATTGATTTCAAAGTGTGATAAGCATACCTGTCCAACTTGAAGCCTCGTGCTCATTTTATGGAGCAGAGCCCAGACTTCTGTCCCACAATTTTACTTGGTGATGTTACTGTATTAATGTTCTGTCTTTCAACTCTGCCTTCTGGCTCCCCCACCAGTGTCTTTCATAATCTACCATATCTAATATTTCTTACAGGAGGAAGGAAACCCTTAAGAAGAGCTCTCCCGACAACAGATCTTCATAGATTTATTTAAATTTAGCTATCTTGAAGGTGACATAGATTATAAAACCCTGTTATAGATAAAACCCTTTTTTGGCAGGACGGTTTCAATCTCAGTTAAAAGAGAACTGCTGAGTATGACAAGAGAACCTCTGCTCCTTTGGAATCAATAGCATTAATAAAATAAAGTAGAGGTCAGTCGCTTCTTGTAAATAGTTGTGCTCAGGTTCAATCTCGCAAATCTCTCTTTTCAATATAGCAAATTCTCTGCATCAAGTAAGATGGCAGTTGTATAATAGTCTTATGTAACCTACATCCACGTTTGTTGACACCATTAAGACACCACCTTGGACATAGTACTGATGCGTATGGGAAAAGTTAACAAATGTAATTCAAACTTTTCTTATATAAATCTAGCTTCCTGATTGAATGACTAAATAGATCTATAGAAAGCAGTTTTATATACATATATTTTTGCAGCCTGAAGTAAAATGTCTGCTTTTCTGCATGAATAAATAGATGGGGAATCATTAAATATGTGCCAACTTTCCCACAGAAGCTCAGCAGTTAATAAGTAGTTCCTATTACAGTTTCATTTACTAAAGAAAATTGTTAAAAAAAACCTATAGTGCATATTGTGGACATATTATCTTACTAATGCAAAATTTCCCACTTAAATAGAGGCATTTCCATGCGACTTGGACACAAAGGAGTACCAATGCTGAGCTAAAAATAAAGAGCACAGTAATGAATTTTTGTTAACCCCTGGTTAATTACTGCAGCAAAATAATCCGAATTCCTGCATCTCTTCTTTCTTACTAAAAATTTCTCTTTAATTAGTCTGTGCAAATAGTAATTGCAAATAAATTTGCCATTATTCATAAAGACTAATGAGGATTCTTTTTTAGAGTGGGACTTTTGTAGGAAGGAAAGGAAAGGAAAGGAAAGAAGGAAGGAAGGAAGGAAGGAAGGAAGGAAGGAAGGAAGGAAGGAAGGAAGGCATAATTAACTCTCTCTGGCTTCATCTCATCCCAAGAGATCTGATAATTTTGCTTTTCTTTCATTTCTCCTTTCATGAAGGACTGTCTTACTACCATTTGCCACATAATTTGATTAACTGCCAAGGCTTGGCATGGCTCTCCCAAGCATCCGTCCTTCTCTGGCTATGGGCATTTTCTGCACAGGCCTTAATAGGCCTATTGTACATCTGACAACCCTAATCAATCATACAATGCAGTAGTTGCCAAGCACATCAACAGTCTAGCAGCAGTTTGCCAGCAAGCTTATGGTTTTCCTGAGTCACTGTATTAGTGGCTGGAGTTGTGATTTTCTTCAGTTATAGTATTTCATAAAGTTATGACTGCAGAACCAAACTTGCTATCTATGACAATAAACATCTTCTGTAAGACCATAGTATGCCAAATTTGCCTTCAGAAGCAGAGTCCCACTCCCCTTAAGAGTGGGACTTTTGTAGGAAGGAAGGAAAGGAAGGAAGGAAGGAAGGAAGGAAGGAAGGAAGGAAGGA
>JANHFM010006244.1:600298-617552 GCA_032468115.1 Grayia smithii | reverse complement strand
CCTTCCTTTTTCTTTTTCCTTCCCTCTTCTTTCTTCTTTCATCTTCCTTCCCCTCTTTCCTTAGTTTTCCTTCCTTGCTCTCTTCCCATCTTTCCTTTTTCTTTGTCTTTCATCTTTCTTTTTCTCCTTTCCCGTCCTTCTTGCATGCTCAAATGCAAAAGGGGAAACATTTCTCCTTTTGTTTTGTTTTCGTTTTGTTTTGATAGCCCTCTGCCAGTGAAAACGGGACACGGGGTGGGGGCTGTGTGCACCCCTCCCCAAGCTCCATTTTCACTAGCAGAGGCACAACGGGCCAGTCCTTTGCTGTTTCCAAGCCAGCCCCATGGGCCGGATCTAAGCAACTTGTGAGCCGGATCCTTGAGTTTGACACTCCTGTTTTAGAGTATAAGCTCTATTAGCAGAATTGTTCTGTCATGATGGTGCTGTACAGAGACTAATAAAACTGCAATAGGATGAATAAAGAGCCTTACCTAATCCTTTATCTGTTTTAAATAGGCCTGGACAGTCAGACATTATTGTGTGGTTTCATTTACAAAGTTTAATATAGGTGCTTTTTTAACGGCTGATTTCCAACTTAACTAAAATTCATTTTATCTTTCTGCATCACTGTTCTTCATCTCAATGGAATTTTTACCAATGGGTTGTGCAAATGCAAGTAGATAAATAGCTACTACTTTGATGGGAAGGCAGCAGCATTCCTCAGAGTATAGTCATGCTGGCCACATGACCATAGACAACGTATTTGGACAATGCTGGTTTCCTCGGCTAGGAAATGGAGATGAGTCAGGCACAACAGGACAGGGGGAAATTTTCTTGGGTGTTTTTGTTTGGTTTTTTGCTGTCCCACGACTGGAATGGGGAAAATGTTTATCTTTTCTGACTGTTTTTGTTTGTTTGTTTTTTTGCTGCCCTAAGACTGGACAGGGCGAAATTTTTACCTTTTTTGGGTGTTTTTGTTTGTTTGTTTGCTGCCCCAGAGAGAAAAAGCCTACAGAATGCTTTCTTTCTTCTCTTCTTCAATATTTATTTAACGTTGATGGTGCATTAGAAGCCATAGAAAATAAAGAAGTGACTTTTCCCCTGATTAGTTTTGCTAACTCTGAGAAAAATCTGAAGAGGCACAGTTATGTCTGAAATAAAAACGTCTCCAATAAACTCTGTAGCTATATTCAAAACTTCAACGCCATGTGATTAGATTCACATGAGAGAATGAGTGAGAATGAATTCATTTGGCCAGGGTGACCTTTGCAGCCCAGAGGCTTCTTAGTGCATGTACACTTTCTGCACAATTTAGGAACTTAATTAGCCATGGTTCTAAATCATGTGGGGAGATTTGCACGGCAGATATTCAGCCTATAGTGCATGGAGAACTGTGACACCAGGCCATGCTGAAGGGGACAAGGCCACTGGTCTTATCCTTACTCTTTCACTCTCAATTGATTCTAATTGCATGTATGTGTGCACACAGGAGAGTGAGTGAACTTCTATGTAAGAGTCAGATAAAACCTAGATTCCCGGTTAACTGTCTTTTAATAGGGTGACCTGCACAGAATTCATGACATCTGTCATTCAAGGGCCATTAGCAGTAACTTTCTGATGGTGCTCTGTCTCTGCCACTTTGTGCCACATATCATTGCTGCATTCTTCCAGCAAGCTTTGCTTTTGTAACTCCCTAGAAAGGAATAGTGGCTATCTGGATACGGGCATGATTCTCTAGGGTATAATAATTAAATCAGTGTGGCATTCAACTTAAATCCGCACTTGACCTAGTCCTGGTGAGTACTCTTGTATGCTATTAAAAGCTGAGCATGGAATCAGTATGAACTAGTTATATGTCAAACACTTTGAACTAAGGCACAGTATTATCAGAATGGGAAAGAACATTAAAGGAGCTAGAGAAAATAGTTGCTGCTTAGATGCAAGCTGCTTAGATGTGCCTTGGATTGATTTCCATGTTTCCCTTCTGGATACGTACATAACTAAATCCACAAATGCATATGAGAAATATACTAGTGAAAATAAGCCTGTGCAAGCATTCTACTGATTGATAATAGGCATTGGGTTACATGGCTCTGCCCCCATCTCAGGGATAATCCTTCTCAGGATGATGGAAGAGATCTTCCTGGATATAGCTGAATGGACATGTGGAAGCTTTGTTGCAGGTGTACAGATTGTTCATGCAGATATCAGCAGAAGGGACTAAGTCGTGTGTGCAACACTGAGGGAGAAGTTGTATGCTTTAACCATCTCATCTGTTTATGTTTTCAGTAACTAGCATATTTGAATAAACCTCATGGGTCATTAGGATAGAAAAGTGGAAAAAGAGACAGTGGATTGTTTCGGTATATGCATTCTCCATCATGACAATAGTGGATAGGTCTTAAAACCAAGCTATTTATTTCTATTTATATAGAAATTCTATTCGATTGATTCTTTGTTTATGGTTTAGGATGTTACTTGAACCTAACCATTTGTGATTTACCCAATAAAGCAGGCAAATTGTGACTTACTATGATATGTGGAATAAGAGAGTGGAAACTGGCTGCACAGTTGACTTTATTTCTTGTAGTTTGCCTTTAATTCTGTTTACAAACAGGCATTCTAGGTTGCCTAAGTTGCCTTGCAGATGAAAGCTCCTGTATCTGCCAGCCCTCAAAGCCAGAGGTTTCATCTCTTCATGTGGATTGTATGCGAGGTCCACCAGTATTGGCAGAGGAAAACTCCTCATTTACTTTCTTTCATTCCTTCATCTTCACAGGAGGACTACTCCAGTTAATTCACGACAACATCAAGATTCCCAGAATAGCGCCACTAAACGCATCCAGTTCTTGTAGCTGTTGCAAATAGTTACCATAAACTTTACCTGAAGACCTGGGAACAGCTTGTGAAAATATTTACATGTTTTTCATAATAGCTAACGGAGAAAAAAATTGTTGTAAAACAAGAATTTTCATTCTTATTCCATGAGTCATGAGGGTAGACTAAAGTTAGTGGCGCTTAGTTGATTTGGGTACCTCACACATCTCATGGCTGAACAGAGATTCAAATCGGTACTTCCCAAATGTATTGCCCTTCAGTGCTACACTTATTTTATATATATAAAAAAATGATGAAATATTAACTGCTTGTAAGATGTTAACTAGTAGCCTTACATTCATTATTTTCTTGCTTCTTTTGCTCTGTTACAGAACAACGATGTGGCTGTTTGCTACAGCTGATTCTGTTGAGATTCAGCAGGTGCTTCACTGGTTGGTTTTTCTATAACCCATGGCTAATTTTGGAGTGCTGAATCAATTAACAATTTACAGTATATGGATAGAGCCGTAATTGCAGCCTCTGTTTTGCTGGCCAGTCCAGTTACCATTTAAATCAATTGCAGTTTTCATAGCAATTTCAACAGCAACCAGATTAGGACTTTTATTTTCTTTTTTCCTAACCCTGCTATTACTAGGAATTGGCTTTTGTCTTTGCCCAGGGGCCTCAGTGGCAGGCACAGAACAGTTTTCAAGGTAAAATAAAGAGCAGATGTACACAAAGTTGAGCTTTTTCCAGGGAATAGGGTGGTTTTCTTCCCGTTTTCAAATATCTTTAACTGGAACTATGTGATGTATCTTTCAAACCTTTAATTAAGTCCTCCCTCTGTTTCAGTATCAAATAGAGTACATGCTCCCATTTTTCTTCCTGCATTGCTTAAGCCTAATTTGGTGTCAAACACATGCTCTCTGACTAAGGTCCAACCAGATTTACTTGCAAATGTGGTTGGGTCAATAGCATTTGCTTCAATTAGATTTACAAAGAACCATGATGGCGCTTTGGCATTCTAGTTGAAAGGGAGATTGTGGGAGGAGGGGGTAGACTAAGACCTGCCAAGCATCTAACTAATTTATGATTTTAAAAAAGGGAAGGAGATGGTAATGCTATGAGGCAGGGGAAAAAACATAGCTAATATCACTGGCAGGAGTGTTGCATAACTCAGGGACAGTCAGTTGGCAAGGCAAAGCCTGCTACCTATATAGAATGTCATAGCTTTGATCAGAGAAAATGATTATAGCCAGACATTTTTAATTCATGGCCACAGTTCTCTGTCCAATGAGAAATTACTGTCTTAAAAACTTGAGTGTTGGAGACACAGCATATGAAATACTGAGGGCGAGAATGAAATTTGAACCTTGGTGTTCCTTCCCCCCCCCCCCCAAAATGCCATAATCTGGGCAATTTATTGGGCTGAAACAAAGAGAGTGACTGGCTGAAAGTAACCCAGTCGACTTTCATGCCTAAGGCAGAACTAGAACTCACAGTCTCCTGGTTTCTAGCCTGGTGCTTTAACCTTGCGCACTGTGACCTATGTACCTCTGAGAGAGTGCATCCACTCTGCCAGCATCACAGACGATGGGGTCTCTTGGGGAAGCTCCAGCATAGCTACAATTCAACCCCCGTAGCCACTTTAAAAGGACACACTAGGCTAAACTGGTTTCAGATATGGAAAACAACATTTGGTTCTGCCAATAGAAGTGCAGTACACTTTTTTTCAGTGTAGGTCTACAGGGCCTACCAGTATTTAAACTGTACAGAGAATTGAGTTTGATTTGGTGGTGTGGCTTATTTCAAATTCTGATTCACTTCAGAGTTTATATATTAATCTTTGGTTCCCAGTCATAGTTTACCACAAAACCCATCCTTCCTCATTTGCTATGTGGCTGTTGGGGGTGTTGAGGATTGAAGTCCCACAGTATTCATGGAATCTCTGTTGTATTTTGGTGAGAACATCTGAAACTCTCTTTTTCTTTGTCATTGTCTTCATTAGTAAATTGGGTCTGCCATGCACAAAATGGGGAGGAAGAAAATGAAGAGAATTTGGGGGTAGGGTGGGAAAAAGGACAGATACATTCTATATAGGAAAATGCAATGAAATCCCAATTCAGAGTTTGAAACTACATAATAATGTAATGTTACTGAAGCTAAGAAAATCTAGGCCCAGTAAATCCTGTTTTTAGAATCATGATGGAGTTGGATAGCCATAAACTTAAATAGATAGATACATTTAGTAACCACATGCATTTTTACCTTGATTCCTAGGTTGGTTTAAATCTTGGCTTCAGGACTAATGATAACAATGTAGGAATGAACATCAGGGTAGCCAAAATCTGCACTAAGCTTCTGTGTTCTGCATTAAGAGGATTGGAAGAGCTTAAGAGCTGTGGAGCATAATATGCAGGTGTAAAAAGAAGGTATATGGTGTGTAAGGGAAAGATGCATGTTGAGCAGAAAGTCTAAATAACATTCTGTTCCACCAGCCCCAAGAATCCATTTTTAGTACCTCCCTTCCTGAAGAAATGAGTAATTACTTGCTAACAACAGCCTTTAATTGTTATTATAATAGTGATCCTTAAAGGCACACTATCAATGGGGAGCTATGCAGCCCAAGGACTATCCTTCATATAATTTTCTAGTCCCATATATCTAACTTGACTTATTTTTAAGTAAATGAGTTCACATTTATAGTTGAATTGCTGATAATGGGCATTATCCCTTTATTGTTTTTTCAAGGCAGCAAACCTGCCTAATACCCCTTCCTCCTGCTATTTTCCCCACAACAACTCTGTGAGGGGAGTTGGGCTGAGAGAGAGTGAGTAGTCCAAAATCACCCAGCCAAATTTCAGATAAAGTGGGACTACAACTGGCAGGTTGTAGTCTGATTCCTTAACCATTAGACCAAACTGGGTCCAGTTCAAGGTGTTGGTTATTACCTATAAAACTCTTCATGTCTCGGGGCCAGGTTTCCTGGGAATCATCTTGTCCCAGTTACACATCCCTCCTGATCTTGGCATGGAGAGCATGCTTCAAATTCCCTCAGTTAAAGAACTTTGGCTGGTGGGATCTAGGAAGAAGCTCTTCTCTGTCATTTTTCACTCCCTTTGGAACATCTTACCTGCAGAGATGAGGTGAGGTAACCCCTCCCCCTGCCTTCCAGAAAAGTATTAAGATTTGGGCCTGTCAATTAGCATCTAAGATTGTTATGCAACCCAGAGGATTCTGGTGGTTTGAGGGCACTCCTTCTGCTTTGTTAACAATTTAGCCTTGTTAATTTCTGAACTCTGATTTATTATTTTAACTTGTACATTTTAATCTTGTTTTTAATTTTGTTTTTTAATTGTGGTTTTAACCATGTTTTTATATGATTTTATGATGTTGTAAACTATCCAAAGTCACTTAGGTGAGATGGGCAGTAGAGAAATTTGATAAACTGACTATAATTATTAATTACTTAAAGTAATATTTCATTACTGATAGAACTGAATGGAAATATACTGTAGCTCATATAATTTGACCAACTGAGTTACAGCGTTGGAAGATGGAGTTGGGCTAGACTGTTGATTGTAGTTTCTTCTGTTCCACTCCTGGAGTTTGTGATATTTGTAGGCACCCAAGGCAAGAATAAAGCTATGAAAGTGTAACCAAAAGGGTCTTTGATTGCCCCAGTGCCAGCCTTACTAGATAGACCATAGATATAACATAACCAGATCAGCTAATTTTATTTTATTGTAAAGCTACATCAACAGTATCTTACAAGTCTGAAGGTACAATTTCTCTGCCCTCATTTTTGCATTCATATAATTGGGGGAGGTGGGTCTTCCTGAGCTGCTTGCTCCACCCACTATGGCTATAAGCAATGATCTCTCTTTAACTGATGGTTCCCCAGGAAGCATTACTTCTTCTGATCTCCCAATGTCTTTCCCACAAACCATTACATCCAGGCTTCATTTCATCATCTAGCACTCACACAGTGTGTCTAATTACAGTGTAATTAGAGCCAGTTTATTTATTTATTTATGTGGCTTTTGTTTTTAAAGACTGTTCGAGTCTTAACAAAGCCATTTGGGGACAAAGTAAAGGAAGGCAGATTGTCGAAATCACAAGAGGTGAGAAAAATCTAGTCAGTGTAATTTGTAATCCCTGGAAGGAACACCAGAATAATAATGGAAGTAAGGAATAGAAAACAAAGCCAAACTTTCTTTCCAATATATTTCTGGGACTTCTCTCCAGAATTAAAGAAGCAAAGCAAAGAAATCATCTTCATTGCTACCCCCAAGCCCACCACCATCATTTTTTAATCATTGTAGAGGAAAGAATGGAGCCTGATAGTGCCACAAATAAAGATCAGCTTCATTCAACTTTTATGAGCTGTTAAAACACTAATGGGAGAGGTATGTACTATTCATGTTTTCCAGCAGCCAATCTTGGTTGACCTTGAAAAACTGGCCAGGATTGGCCTTTTAGAAAAGAGACCACTAGAAAATTCTAGCTTTGTAAACTAGTTTGGGAATTTAAAAAAAAAAAAAAGTTGAAAGAAGGCAGTAGCAAATCATGTAGGAAACATGAATAGTACATACCTCTCCCATTAGTGTTTTAACAGCTCATATAGCTACTAGGAGTCAAGCTTAATTGTAATTGCTGCTTAATTTTACTGATTCATTTTATTTTAACTATTCTTGGGATAGGATCGTTTTTCTGACACATTTTTCTGCACCTATAGTTTTGTATTGTGCAGCACTGTACAGATATACTGTACTTAAAACATCAGTATCAAATTGGCATCAGAATTGGTTTTTGCCCAGGTGGCTCCTTCCTCTGTGCAATGCAATGCAGAAGAAGCAAGTGCAAAATAATCCTTTTGCTTTTTGAATCTCTAGACAGCTTCAAGGGAAGCATACTCCCTTTCTTCATCCATTACTCAATGCTTTAGCACAGCCAGATTTTCTTCAGTGCACACAGCTGTTCTTTGTTCATAGTTTCTCAAATGGCTTTTTCCTAACATCTGTGTTGGTAGCTGGTTCTCTCGGGATGTTGTTGTTTACTGTTCTGCCGTTTCTCTTTTGTCTTGTAGCTACTCTTCTGTTGAATGAACTTGATCAAATTAGAATTCTGTACAAGTGGAAATACCTAGTCAATTTTATCTTATTTCAAAAAACTAAACAAGGTTATGCTTTTCTTCGATGGACACTTCTATGAAATCCTCCAGCTGTAAGCTAGACTGGGAAGCTAAAGAAGCACCCCAACTTTAACTTACCTTGATTTTTTTAACGTGACTTTCTAGATGTTGAGTAGGGAGTGGAGATTGTTGCATTGTTTTGGGATCAGAAGCTCATTTAGACTTCGTCCTAAATCAGTTAGTTCATGTATAACTTTACCATTTCCAAATCAAATGCATCAGACATAGCAAATCTCCATAATCAGTGCTAAGTTATCCAACTACTTGAAGGATTATATTATACACGGAGAGTATAGTGTGTGTAGGAGGGGGCACGTGTTTGAATAAGTGATAGGTTTATGTTCGTTTTTTGCTTTTAAATTCAGGCTTTCAACTGAAAGTGAATATGGAATTGTTTGTGTATTTTTTCCCTCTGGGCACCATCCAGATGGAGAACAGTTGCTGTAATTATGCATTTTTAGCCAAACCTTGCTGTCAAACCCTGGTGACAAATGCTGCAATAGCTTTAGTGGATCAAACTTTGGAGCAACATTCCTCTCCACTCTATGAAGAAATAGTGGGAAATGCTGCCTGCAATTGATAGGAACATTTACTTACCATCAAAGATTTCTATTAATCAATTCTTGAAACATAGAATTATCGTCTTGGCAGTCACATGCACCCAAAGCAAAGTACCACAAGTCACTATTTCCGTTAGTTAAATGTTTTGGTCGGTAGACATTTTGTTCACCCTCCCTGGACAGTTTTAGCCAATTGTTTTCCCTTCATTTTGTTTTATCCTCATTTTATTTTTAAACCAAAGTAAAAAATATCTCTGTTAATGATACTGTTGCTTTGCTTCTGGTTTAACCTTCAAATGACATTCTCTGCTATTGGAAGAGTGATGAACATGGCTGACAGAGACAGTGAAATGTACTTAGAAGCCGGTTTGTAGGGCTACATAGGACCATCTGTTAATGTCAGTGTTACAGAGAAAATGCATTAGATCTTGAGGTGATCCTTATTGTGATTTTTTTTACTGTATGAATTCTTTGCATGTTTTGTCTAAGCAGAAGAGTATTCAATTGACTTTAAGGCATTTTATTAAGTCAGTTCGCTAAATATTTTCCAGTACTTGAAAACTTGATGTGCCCATCCTTATTGGTGCACAAAAGCTGGAAAATCAACTGTGCATAGTCTAACTCTGGATTTAATGCTTCAAACAGAAGGGTTAGTAGATGATCTTCAAGGGCTTCTTAATTTCTATAATTACTCTAGAACTACTCTCAGGAGATTTTATGGAGATTAACTTTAATTCCTTTGATCAGGGATTATAGATGTTAGACGTTATAGTTTCCCATGCATTGCTTTTATTTACCCTTTTTAAAAAGGGTAGAAACTCAATAAAGGAACATAATAGGATGAGCCCTATTTTTCTGACATTTTATCAGTAACAGATAACTTGGAAAGACATATATATGTTCAGTGAGGTTGCCCGCATGAAATCATCTTGTATGTACAAAAGCTTTCACTTGAGTTTAAATTTGTCAGGTAAATCATCTCAGAAAACAAATTCCACAAAAAAATTACTGGAACCCTATTTTATTGATATATGCTATAGTAACAGAATCTTGAAACCTGGATGGCATTTTCCCACTTCTCCCTTTTATATTAAAGAAAATTAAGATGGAATCAGTTTTTATTTCAAACATTTTCTTCCTTTCCAGGAGTTTTGATGCTTTGCTAACTGTGGTATTCCTTCCCCAAGGCCATCTGTGGTTTTGTGAAACAACTCAATGTATAAGGTTCTCTTGTGTAGACGTCCTATCACAAACATGATTTTCAAAAGGCAGAGTCATCCTGCAAAGGGCTTAAGTCAAAGAGAGACAGACATTTATGTCAATGACAGTTGCCCATGAGACAAAGATTACATAAGATGATTTAACCATATCATTTTTATCTGGCCTTAGTTCCATTTAGGAATTCAAAATGACATGGGGTTCTCAGGTACTTTTGCTTTCTACTGCTAATTCAGATCTGCTTAATCTCAGTAAGATTACTGTGTCCTGAACCCGCAGATAATGCACTGGAACTGATGGCTACTCTAAATAATATGGTTGTGAAGTTGAAAAAGTCCTACAAAGACAGAAATCTCTGAGGTGACTTTGTTATATTGAATCACTTTTACTGACTGAAGCTGAGTTGAATTTTGAAAATTCCAGCAAAAACCTAAGTAGATGTTTTTCTTTTTGGATAATAAATGAATCTAGAATATTCATGAATGAATATATAATATATAATAAAAGATATAATAAAATAAAAGATATAATAAAATATAAAATGAATAGAATGATACAAGTTATGGCACACTGTCTAGCTCTGATGCTTGGGAGCATGCATGTAAGTAAAGGATGGGCAATGCTGCAATGCTGCCTCAATAATTCTTTTTCTGCATCACTGCCACCCACGACACAGGTGCTGCTATACATAAAGCTTTTCCACCATTTGACCAGACTAAATTCAGCAGCTTCAGTCATGGTGGCAAGGCTTTATCAATTACTCTTGATTGGCATACTACTTTGGTTTAACGTGTTTCATGTATAGTTAATGCATTGTTCTTTAGAAAAAAACACAAATGGACACAGAATTATATATAAATGCTAATTGAATATGAAACATTCTATACATTATCCATCCATCCATCCATCCATCCATCCACCCACCACATACATCAAAATATTAAAAAGGAGCAATACCGGTCTGTTGTGTCAAAATTGCCATGATATTTGTGTTGCATTCTCTTTTATGTTCTGTGTGTGCCCAAGTGAATAAAGTTAAACCGGAATAATTATCAAGTTGGTGAAGGAATAGTGAAGAATTCAACCAGCTGCTGCTTAAAACCACCACATTCTTCTGAAAAAGCTCTGACTCAATAGAATGCTGTTGTCATCTGCCTTGGCAGCAGAAGAGAATTCTAGTCTCTTCCTTTGAATGCACATTTCACAACCCGCAAAATGGATAAGGAGGGCATGAGCTAGTATCAATTCTCGGTACTTATCAGCAGATGTAGCCTGAGTAAGATTTGACAATGTGAGAAGGTGAATCACTGGATGAAGTGTGCCCTTCGCTTCTCCTTTCCCTCTCATCTCAGGTTTGTCCTTTATGTTCAATCCAAGCACCACATTTTCTCATCTCTTCCTTCAGCCGGGGAAGATTGATGTGTAATTAAGATCACTACAGAGATGGATTAAGCCTGCAAAGGCTTCAGTTTCTACTGTGAATCTTCCCCACCCACATTTATTGTTCTCTTTCTTTCATGCTACCAATTTCTCTCCACAGAAGTTCCTTGTGTGACCTTGGTAGGTGCTGAAGGATTGCCTTTTCCATGCCTAAACCTCCTTAACTTTAGCTCTGAAGAAATTCTCACTTTCACATGACCAACTCTTGGCATTTAACTAGAGCCCCATTCAGGAAGCAGAGCTATGAACAGTATCAGTCCTCCTTTCCATCAAGTGCTTTTGCATGGGTCTCTTTTTTGTTATAGTCATTTGCAGGCTGTGTATGACCACCTGAAGAATGGACCAAATCCACACTCAGAATCATTTTTGTCTTTTCTTTTTCTTTTTTCTTCATAAATTGTACCATTGAAGTATAGCAGCTAACCACCGAGAAATGGAAGTGTGGTTTTCTACCATTAAAATCGGGTGTGATGTGTGATGTTGAAAATGGAAATAGAGAGGAAATGATACTTGAGAGGAGCTATTTAACGCTCTATTTTGACATAGGATAGGACAGGCCGGAGATTGTATTATTTTGGGCTCAGCCACAGTATGGATGACAACCAGTGAATTATGATCTCAGAGATAAAGAGCTTGCATGGTGTCAATAGCAGAAATACTCAGCTCTAGTTAACCCATTGCTTTATAGATCTTGAGTATTTTTACAGATGCACAAATAGAACAATCAGATCAAGTTTTACATGTTTATTTTAAAGCAAACTGTAGAGGAGATGGAACTTGGAGAAAATCTCAAAGGGTCTTCTACTTGTTTAAATCTGTCTGTTGAGATGAATCCCCAGCCTTATGTAACAAGCAACCTATAAAATGCCTTGACTTGTAAATGTTTACAAACAGTACTTAAAGTCTGTATTTGTTTGTTTGTATGCCACCCATGTCACTATTACAAGAACTCTGGTGTATTGTAATATGAATGCAAAGACCACAGTGTTTCCAATTTCCAATAGGTTTGCTTTTAGATTCCATGTAGTTATAGATTCGGATTCTGTCTGGATTTGGCTTCTTCATACAGTGAAGTAAGAAGATGTTTGCATTCACACACTTTGGGGATCTTTTGAAATGTGTATGATGAGGATAACTTGCTGACCCAGTCAGGAGTCTTTTGGTTTCCTAACTGGGATCAAGGAGAAAAGAATGAATGAGAAAGTAAGTGCAAGCCATTACAAGGAGAAATTGGAGAAATAGCCTAAAAGAGAGACAGAGAAAGCAAAGATAAGCACCTTGCTCTTCTGACCCCTCCATAGTTTTAAAAAAACACAGACTTTATGATTAATTTAGTAGCCTCTAAAGTACAGCACTTGTAGTACAGGGACAGAAAGAAGCATGATTGTCTGGTCCCTGCTGTTGATAACATAAGGTTATGCAGCTGCTAAAATCCAAAGAGCCATGCAATTCCCACTTGGCTGCTTGCTGCTGTGGTACAGGAGCAACATGTGCTGGACAAAGCCAGGCTTCATGTGGAATTTGTCTTGACTAATCCCCAAAGTGATAAGCTTGCATATTTTGGTTGCTGAGAGGAGAAACATGGGAAGATTGTTGTCAGTTAATGTTATTTACTCTACCATGATTCTTCAAGAGCACTGTTTTATAAAGACTCTATGCTGATCCTTTTTACAGTCAACAGAAGTTCTAAGGACTATCTTTGCATGAACAATAACATGAAGATGCTTGGGCAACATCTTTTTTCTTGTTGTGGCCCCGTGTTTTTGTTATTTTCATCTTATCCCCCAGCTTATGACAGGCTCAAGTTGTCCTTAATTTTACCCTATTTCAACATTATTCAGTAACAGCTTCCAATAGTGTAAAGTCTGCTAGGTTTTCTTGCCCTTTTTCTTGGAGGAAAGTCTGGTGAATGCAATAACAGGCAAAGATGCAAGATAGGAATGGACAGTGGGGACCAGACATCTCACAACTGATTCTGTTTTCCGCCAGCTCACGGATGGGTGCATGGAGAACATTTAAGCTCAGCATTGGAAAAATGCCTTAAAATTCAACACACCACTTTTCACCAGGAATTATTTTTCCTTCATTTACTGTGGCTCTGAATTATTGTATACCTGTATCTATAGGCTACATATTACAAATTATAGGCTAAGTATACAAATTTTGCATATTTTGATTTATATTCAGTAAAAACCCCTTCTGGTGTTACCAGTATGTTTTCTTAATGGTGTAACCAATAGGCATTTACAATTACTGGAATGGCAAGGAAAGCATTCTAAATAATTAGGAAAACAGCCTTGTGTTTCTTGGTAGAATTATAGTCACACCAAGAATTTGCCCTTTAAAACTTGTTGACTCTAACATTAGTAATGATATTGCTGTGTAAACCTTGTTTACTTATTATGATAGCTATCATGTAATTGCCTACCATCTTTAGCATATATGAACTTTTACTTAGAGTTGAGCATATGGATTCATCCATTATTCATTGATCTCTAATATTTCTTAACTTCCATTTATCCAAAGGATTCGAGCCTAATTGCTTAAGTGTGAACATTCACACAATGAACCAGAAACTTTGGGTGAGTCTGCGGCTAACTTTGTTTCAATATATGCATTTTCCTCCAGCAGTTTCAGAAATAAATTACATATGATTCACAGTAAGAGAGTTCTCAATCTTGGGTAACTTTAAGATTTGTGGACTTCAGCAAAATAGGTTGGGGAATTCTGGGAGCTGAACTCCACACATTCTAAAGTTGCCAAGGTTGAGAAACTCTAGTTTAGACAAATTAACCCAAATGCAAATTTTCAGAGGAAGAAAATCTTTAGTTGCAGTGTTATACAATTAACTAGTGTTATCTAATAAAAAAATAGGTATAAAGGTAATATTCATATAATTGTTACTTAATTTTATATAGCTTAAAAAAATCCCTATTTTATATATAAAAACTTCCTTCTACATGAAGAAATTATAAAAACAGTACCAAATAAACATTATTTTATGCTCTTTTGATGTACTTTATTTTAAATATGAATTTGGACAAAAGATTTATCTAATTTCATTCCTTTCTAACAACACTGAACAAGCTTGTTCTGGCTTGGTTAACAGTCACTCTCTGTGACCTTTGTAGGAATATCCCAATGTTAATTCCAGAAAGGGTCCATTATTGTTCCCTCAAAATAAAAAAAACAAAAACAAAATGTGATTTATGAGGAGAAAACATGAATTTATATATGTATGTATGTATGTATGTATGTATGTATGTATGTATGTATGTCTTTGGTCATTCGGGTTTTCTCCCACGTAAAATTGGAAGTATCTGGGCAACGTTTCGACGAAATCTCATCCATCATCTTCAGGCTGGTATCTTCAGCTTCGCTTTTCTGGGAGAAATAGAACATACATCTATCTATCTATCCAACCATCCATCTTCTTTCTATCTATCTATCTATCTATCTATCTATCTATCTATCTATCTATCTCTCTATCTCTCTATCTATCTATCTATCTATCTATCTATCTATCTATCTATCTCTCTATCTATCTGCTTTTAGTTGTACCCAAAACTGAATCGGTAATCAATATAGGTGCTGTCAAATTTCCATTATATCCTCATAACATTAGAATTTCAAAGACTACAGCATTTTGGATTAGGTGTAACTTTAGAGTAATCTTTAAATGCTGTCCCATGTCAAATCCATAGAATTGTGTGTGCGGCCAGCTTTACCTGCATCAGATGAAGAAACAATTGGTGCACCAGCGAGAACTGGAGTCCTCTAGTCATGGCTTCCATCTACATTTCAAGTAGCAACTGTTAATCCAGAATGAATGTTCTTTCCTTACCCATCCAGAGACACCATTGACATTGATGGAGAACCTCAATGTACAAATATCAAATCTATCTTCCTTAGCTTCTTCCTTAAAACTATGAGATGGTACAAAACGGGGTATCATCAGCAATTCGAATATCAAATGATATCTCTGGAAGGGTTCATACAGTTGAAAAAGAATAGGGGTGAAATGATCAATTCCTCTAGTAAGCCAGGCACCACCAAGAAGTCATTTCATCTTCCACTACAACAGACTAGAATCATTCACTAAGGAAGGAGCAAAATACCATTAAACAGTCCATCTTTTCCCACAAGTGGTCAAAGAAGAGAGGTTTTCTTTTTTCTTTTCTTAAAAAAGGGAAGAATTTAGGCACTAATTCCATGCAGTACCTGATAAAGGTCCTTCAGTAGATTAATCAATGATCTCAGGCTAATATATGGGCTACTACTTGACTGAAAAGGGTCTAGACCAATGCTGGTGAACCTTTTTGGCACTGAGTGCTCAAACAGGAGTGCACGCATAGGGGTGAGTGCAGGAAACCGGAAGAGCAGCTGCCAGGCATCCATGTGCAGGAGTGCTGGAAACCGGAAGAGCTGAGCTTCTGGTTTCTGGCATGCACATGCATGCCAGTCACCTGGTCTTCTGGTTTCTGGCATTCATGCATGCACAAAGACCAGCTGGCCAGTCAGCTTTCTGGCACACACATGCATGCCAGGGAGATGCTCTTCCAGTTTCCGGTGTTCCCGTGCATGCAAAGACCAGCTGGCCAGCGGAACCAGGAAGAGTAACGGGCAATGGTTGCTGCACCCAGAGAGATGGTTCTGCATTTCACTTCCAGTATGCATGCCATAGTTTTGCCATCATGGGTCTAGATCAGGGATCTGTAACCTTAAACACTCAAAGAACCATTTGGACCCATTTCCCAAAGAAAAGAAAACACCGGGAGCCACAAAACCCTTCCTGTGCCTAACTGTTTCTTGAGTGGCCACAAAACTAGCATATGTAGTTGAATTAAATGTTACATTTACTTATGAAACTTTTCTTTTCTCGGATTTATCCATGGTTGGCCTACTGGGGTTGAAAAGCTCAATAAATTGCATGATGGCAGGTATCACACATTGGCGGTTGTGATGCATATTTTGAGTGACAGGGAGCCGCAGCAAAGGGGTGAAAGAGCCACATGTAGCTGCAGTGCCTCAGGTTGCTGACCCCTGGTCTAGATAATCAATGTCTGATAATCAATGTGCTACAATGGTCTCAACAACTTTCCCCCAAAAAAGAAAAGGTCGGAAATAGGGTAGTTCACATCTTTTTAGGGTACTACAAATGATTTCTTCATCTATCAAAGTGCCTCATGGAAATTCTTAATGTCATTTATCTTGCTTAAATTTGCTTCTCAGGTGTTAGTATACGTGCCATTATTTAAAGGTAAAGGTAAAGGTTTCCCTGACACATATGTGCTAGTTGTTCCCAACTCTAGGGGGTGGTGTTCATCTCTGTTTCAAAGCCGAAGAGCCAGCACTGTCCAAAGATGTCTCCATGGTCATGTGGCTGGCATGATAAATGCCAAATGGGCACAGAATGCTGTTACCTTCCCACCAAATATTTTTTCTACATGCATTTTTTACGTGCTTTCAAACTGCTAGATTTGCAGAAGCTGGGACAAGTAAAGGAAGCTCACCCCATATGTGGAACTAGGGATTTGAACCAACTGAACTGCTGACATTTCAATCAACAAGCTCAGCATCTTCAACATTGAGCCAGCCCGTCCCTCTTATTTTATGGCATTATATACAATTTATGCTTATTATATGCCATTATTTACACAGGTGTTATTCTACATTATTAAAAATTTGAATCCAATGGAAAATATCAGTTCTGTAAGATTTAGTCTTAAGTCAATTTTCAGTAAGTATCATGGAATAAGCCCATGAGAGTTCAATAGTGTTTTCATGAAATCTTATTTTCATTTATCACATATATATGGCCACATATACCACATCATGTGGGTGCCATAAAAACAACTTTAAAAATATTCAAGAAGTAAAAAAAAAAAAGAATATTATGAAAGGCTATGAGAGGGCATCACACAAATAATGGAGCCACCTGATCCAAGTGTCTATCTATTGTGCCCTCCCAGGTCTATTGATAAAGGATTCCACAAAATTGGTAAAGAATGGAATAGGGCAGGGCAGGGCAGGGCAGGGCAGGGCA
>JANHFM010006244.1:580013-595572 GCA_032468115.1 Grayia smithii | reverse complement strand
CCCGGCGTATAAGACGACCCCCCACTTATCTGAAGATTTTAATGGGTTAAAAAGTCGTTTTATACGCCGGAATTTACAGTAATTGAGGCAGGAGATGATATCACTGTCCATGTACCTGAAAGAATGTAACACAGAAGAAAGTCAAGACCTGTTCTCTCTCATTCCAGAATACCAGACATAGAATAATAGATTTAACTTACAGGAAGGCAGATTGAATGTTAGGGGGGGGGAAATCCTACCAATACTGGCACTTTGACAATGGAACTAATGAATTTGGAAGGTGATGAGCTGAATGTATTCAAGTTGAGACTGGATAGCCATCCATCAGGGCTGCTTTCTTTTATATCCCTGTAAAAAAGAGGGGGGGGGATGCGGTGGCTCAGTAGCTAAGACGCTAAGCTTGTTGATCAGAAAGGTCAGCAGTTCAGTGGTTCAAATCCCTAGCACCAAGTAACAGAGTGAGCTCCCATTACTTGCCTCCGCTTCTGACCTAGCAGTTTGAAAGCACATAAAAAATGCAAGTAGAAAAATAGGGACCACTTCGGTGGGAAGATAACAATGCTCCGTGCGCCTTCAACGTTTAGTCATGCCAGGCACATGACCACAGAATCGTCATCAGACAGCGCTGGCTCTTCAGCTTAGAAACAGAGATAAGCACCGCCCCCTCGAGTCGGGAACAACTACCACGTATGTGCGAGGGGAACCTTTACCTTTAAAGAAGAGGGAGCTGGAGTGGATAGCAGAAGTGCCTATTTCAATTAATTTTTGAAAGACACAGTCTTGTGATTTTATTTCTGCAAATCATTTGGTTGATTCTTAAATACATTTATTTAGGATTCATACTTATATCTGATTAGGAGGATTTTGCAAATTTTTGTTACAATCTTGTTTTTTTGTAAATGCACGAATTACACAGTATATGTGCATAACAAATCAACAAACTTACCAATAAAATAAAACCATTTTAAATGAAACCAAAACAAGAAAATGCAATTTTAAGGTATCATTTAGCAGGTTAAAGCATTAAAAATGCTGTGATAGTAGCAAAGTAAAACTAACGAGCTTTTAACATCTTTTTTACAAGCAGTTCCAGATGGGCCTAATTGTTCTTTTCTTAGGAAAGCATTCTATAGACTATGGACATATTTTGATTGTGGCATCAGAAATGTGGCTGCTGTCCCTTGTGGAAGCAAGAAGATTCAGGCATGATCTAAGATTTTGATACCGGAGCTTGGGGGGGAAATGATCAATTTCTTTCTCAATAGGAGCCCTGAGGCAGCAAAATCTGAATCCTGGTTGCATGAAAAAAGCTTCCTGTCTGTTTTCTGGAGTTTGCAATCTAATCCATCCTAAAGCGAGTTTAGCAGGTCAGACTGTCTGGTTCAGTGGGTTAAAATCTACAGATTGATTTCTTTATTTTTTTTTCTTCTGCATTATATTCCTCTCCCTTGGGAAGCTATAGGAAATTTAAAGGGGGAGAGGGAGAGGGGAAGGGGGAGAGAGAGACAGATATACAGGCAGGCAAGCAGACAGAGAAAGAGAGAGAGGGAGGGAGAATAGCATATTGTCAGGGAGGCAACAGATAGTTTGGGGTTACAGCCTAGTCTGTAGGCAGATGCTCCCTAGGATTCCAGGACTGATTTTTTTCCCCAAGTAGTTGATGCTGCTGTTACATATCTGTATGTTTTCTAAGAGATATTTGCACCCAATGATGGAGTTTGCTCGCCCCAACTTTTCAATCCTATAGGGTGACTATTGCTCTATTTTCTACTCGGCTGGGCTTTACTGCAGACCTATCAAGCCATTGCTCATTTTGATTGATTTTTTTTCCCCTCTCCCCTTTCTTCTTTAGGAAAAAATAAATTACCAAAAGCCAGCATTATGGCAATGAAGCCAAAATACATAATTATGAGATGATAATGTGTATGTGGGGTGTGTGTGTGTGTAATGAGGAAGCATAAAGGGATTACTGGTCCCTCTGGACTGAACAAGTTGCTGAGAAAACATTGCTTTCTTGTCTCTTGTGAGCACAACAGCTTTCACAGATGGTGGCTTAGTACCCTCTTAGTATTTTATTTGGCACTGTAGCAGGCAGGTCTTTTCCTCCATAATATCTGCATCTACAGTAATGGTAAGAAGCCAGCCACGTATAGATTAGACTAATTCCATTTCTCTTCCTTTCAGCCTTTCAGCCTTGCAGTTAGGTAGTTATGGTTTACACAGATGGAAAAATTACCATTCTTATGGATCATCTCCATCCAGAAACACTCAGAAAGGGATTGTATCTAATGAAATCAACCATTTTTTAACCCGATGTCATAGTGCATACTGAAGGAATACGAACATAGTAACTGGGAAGGCAGAATTCCTATTGCATAAATTAGGTATCGTGATGATTTCAACTGAGTATCAATTTACTAACTGCATTCTGGACAAAACCTTGAACATAGAATAGCTACATTGGTGAAGTTTGTATATAGCAAACTGATAATAGGAATAGTCATTGCTCAGTTGGGATCCCTACTCAAATTTCTCAGTTTATAATAAATGGCTAGGAATATTCTAAGTGTTAGGATTCCAAGTAACAGATCCAACACAATCAAAACTCTGAGGCCAAGGTGCTCCTCAAAGTCCAAATTTATTAGGCATGCCATATCGGCACATCTGGTGAAAACCCGACTCTGAAAGTCCCGTGGTTTTCCCCCACCCAAATTAAAAGTCAAAGTTCTTTCCCACAATCCACATGTCCATCACATGGTCCAATTCAGTCACCATCCAAACTCTAGTTGGTTTCAGTCCACACCTCTCCAGCACCTGGTGAAAACATCCTTGGTTCCCAGGAGAAATAATTTTATTTTGGCTACCAGCCCCAGCTATCTCTATCTCCCCTCTCCCGTTCCCATAGCTTTAGCCAGCCCTACTGTGGCAGCCCTGAAGATGCTCCAAAATGGCTTCAGGGTTGACATTAAGATGATTTCCTGCTTACATATACTTGTATGGTAGGCATTCATGAAATCTGGAAGACAACAATGGTAGCTGCTGATCTTTGATCCTCAATATTTGATTACTCAACCAACTTGCTTGAATTCACTATCATATAGTACATTCTGTATTTTATTATGTTTTGTGTGGTCCTTAAATATTTCAAGAGAAATAAAAATATTAATCATTATCATTTGTAATCATTTTTGTGATGAGAAATTTCCTTTCTTTTCCAAGAATTGCAGTTTTGGTTTAATGGGTGGTAAGTTCCTAATATAAAACCAACACAGTTCTGAATTTACCAGGAGTTAATTTGTCACTAACATTGATTTCTCTTGCCTTTGAGGTAGATTAATATGCATAACGACATGAGCTAGTTACTCTACGAGGGTAGATACTTTCTGGTGAGTCAAATAGGTTGTCCTATTTTCTTGAGAGCAAAACTTCAGGAATTCTCAAGTACAAGAAAATCTCATAATTCTTTGGGATATGATTTCTTGAGCACTGTCTTCTATTCAGTCCTGAATATTTATGTACTGAAATTATGAGCCAATTTAAAACTGTTTAAAACCCCTATTTTAATATTCAGAACAAAAGCTTGCAATTATTGGCACAAGTCTGATCTGGGTGGGTTGTCAGGGTTACAGATAATCAGTTCTGATGAAGATTTTAAAACTTTATAAAATAAAATGAAATCCAGTTTCCAGAAGTTAAGATATACAGTAACTTAATTTGCACAATTTATACAATAACATTGGTGTGATATGATTATGTGTATACAGAATAGAAAAATTATTATTAACTGTGACTATCCTAGACCAGGCCAAGTCCAAAAATGCTAGAAAATTATTGGAAACCAAACCAATTGGCCATCAACAGACACATAGAGATAAACATCTATATAACATTCAAAAGAGACAAAAAGAGATATAGTAGCATACTTGCAATTCGCAAGGAATGAGTGAGGTAACTAATTTGTGCTACTGTTAATATATTCAGTTATATGTATTGATGTTAATAAAAATGTGCCCCTTTGTTTACACAATTATTTTATATCTCCAGTGCTCTTATATAAAATTTGGACACATAATTTTGTCTAAGGAGAAAGTCAAGAATGAAACCATGTTGTCTCTCCCTTTTTTAATGTTATTTTTATTATACAATTTTCTTTATTATATATAAAATTACCATATCCACAATGGCAGTGTAATTGACTGGGTATAATCTCTTTTAAATACAAATAATTAATCTTATATACACAATAGCTATAACTATTATTTTCAAAATCTATTCACCATATTCTTCACATATCCTTATTAAACCTTTTCTGTTATTTAATTAAACACTGTTCAGTTTTATCTATAATTAGTTAATAATATCAAACATGAACATCATACAACCATCACATTTGTAACCATTATCATCCAAATCTATTAATCATGTTTACATTATCTTCATTATTCAATGTTCCTTATTTAATTACACATTTACTTCATTTTTATTTACACATCCTCCTTAATTCTAAATTTCTAATTTTTGCTTCTATTTTCTAACCATTGGTAAAATAATTCCCAAGTTAAAAAGTATTCTGTTTCCTCCTTATGCTTAATTTTTAATGTTAATCTATCCATTTCAGCACCTTCTAGTATTTTCTTTATTACATTTTTCTCCATGTTGTCCCTTGTTAAGACCTGTTATTTTATATAACACTTTTAAAAATAGAGATTGACCTATATCTTGTTCAGGAAATTACAACTGATGACAGGTCTATACTGTATCAATTACTTTTAATTGGATCGGGTCAGGATTAGGATCAACCAATACAAGAACAGAAAGTGACCGGACAATATCAATTCAGCCAAGCTTATGTGATGAAAGCACCAATTTTCAGTGGCAGTGATAAAAAGTAAAACATGCATAAAGATTTTACATTGAAGGATAAAATATATCTGCATTTTGAGTTAATGTTTTAGCCCATCCTTTAGCTATATATGGATAAGAATGGATAAGCACTGATATTTGGGCTTATTTTGGTTAATGCTTTATTACAAAAGTGCTGACCACATCCCCAGTAATGTAATAATTCTCTAGTGTGGGGTGCACATCTCATACAAAAGGGGAAAAAAATCCTGTAATATCATTGTGAAAGCTTCTCGTCATAATCCCAAAGAGGTTTTTTTAATGATAGTTTTGTTATATATTTATTTCAAAACATTTCATATATATTGCAAACTGAAGGAGTATAAACCAGGCGTTTTTCCATGCTCAAGAGAAGACTAAATTTATATCAACAACCAATCTTCTTTTCTTTAGCTCCTATTGAGATAAAAGATAGTGAAATGTTCTCTGGAGAAGGTACAACAATCAAAGATATGACTGGTTTTGTGCTCTTATTTAAGAGATTATAACTGTGAATTGGTAATAAGGTTTAAGGGGATTGACTTATCTTTAATGACTCTTAGATTGGTTTAAGACTTAAAAACACTCCTTGGAAATTTGTGAGTTGATGAGCTTATTAGAAAAGAAAGTAAAGAAAGAAGGAGGGAGGAGGATAACAGTGCAGGGACAATTAAAATAGTATGTCTTTCTATTTCATGTGGCATAACTCTCTCATTTCAGAAAGGAATGCATGTGCAAGAGGAAAGGTGAAAGAACATTAATGCTAATGCATCACAGTGGACAGGTCATTTCACTGAATGTAGCTCGACTCCTGTGCTTTTGGAGATTAGAAACAGCAATAATTTCTGACTGCCCTGCTTTATGTTAATGTGGCAGCTTGTGGTTGTATATGTCTGCTGAGCAAACCACTTCTATCAGGTTTAATTCTAACTGCAGTAGCATCCAGGCCCCTTGAATCAGTAGTCTCCTATTTCTAGTTTAGATGGAACAGGGAAACTAACTCCATTTTCTTGGTGGTGGACACCAGATTATCTTCAAGAGTGGACTTTAAAGCATGTTGTAGATGTGGAAGGCAGGAGGAGGTGGAAATTTTCTAAACATATCACAGAATAGATGGTACCTGGCTCAGTTGTAATAATTGTGAGAGGGATCAGGGAACCTTAGTGGACAATCTCTTATGATCCAACAGTGTGCTTCAGCTGCCAAAAAAGCCAACACAGTCCTAGATTGCATCAGCAGAGGGATAGCATCAAGATCATGAGGAGTGATAGTACTGCTTTATACTGTACTAGTGAGGCCACACTTGGAATACTGTGTTCCAATTCTGGTCATCCTGACACAAAAGAAAAAAAAATGCTGAGATCCAAGAAAGAGTGCAAAGAAGTGCAACAAAGATGATAAGGGGTCTGGAAGTTATACTGTACAATGAACAACTGAGAGAACTAGGTGCTGTATGTTTAGTCTAATGAAAAGAACTAGGGATGATATGATAGCAATCTTCTTGTACTTGAAGGGCTCTCACAGAGAAGAGTGAGTCAACCTATTCTTCAGAACACCTGAGGGAAGGACCAGAAGTAAAGAGTGGAAGATCATTAAAAAGATATCCAACCTAGAATCAAGGCAAAATTTCCTGACAGTGAGAACAATTAATCAATGGAACAGTTTTTTCTCCACAAGTTGTGGATGCTCCATCACTGAAGGGTTTCAAGAAGAGATTGGATAACCATTTGTCTGGAAGAGAGGGATTGAATCAAGAGCACGTCAGATACTAGTACTGCCACACCTGGAATATTGCATCCAGGTTTGGTCACCACACTACAAAAAACTATGAAGAATGGTTACAAGAACTGGGCTTGGCTTAGTCTAGTGAAGAGAAGGACCAGGAGTGACATGATAGCAGTTTTCCAATATTTTAATGGGACAACCTATTTTCCAAAGCACCCGAAGGTCAGACAAGGAACAATGCATGGGAACTGATGGAGAGATTTAACCTAAAAATAAGGAGAAATTTTCTGACAGTGAGAACAATCAACCAGACCAGCTTGCCATCCAAAGTTCTGGGTGTTTCATTATTGGTGGCTTTCAAGAAGAGACTGGACAGCCAGTTGTCAGAAATGGTATAGTGTCTCCTGCTTGAGCAGGGGATTGGACTAGATGACCTACAAGATCCCTTCCAACTCTATTATTCTAAGTTATCTCCTTCTTAGACTACAAGACCTCCAATGTCCTTTCTAACCCTGTTAATTCTAGATTATATTATGGATCTCACAGTTTCATGTTTGGGCTTAAGCCTGACAATATGTCACATTTATATACAGTTATTCCTTGGTATATTTTGTACAAGTTTCATCGGCTTATTTGTTATTAAACCATTTTAAAAGAATATATATATTTCTGAATGTATTTTATCCTGTAATACTCATGTATTTCAGGTGTACCTTTTATATAACATTATTTTTTTATTATAAAATACAGTTTGGATATGCCAACAGCACTGCAGAGGCCAGAGAAATGTGAAAATTGAAGAGAACTGTAATCTGAATCATTTATTGGGAAATACAAATTAAATCATTTAGTTTCAAAAGTGAACTAAATGATATTACTTATTTGTTGACCCCATTTATTAGCCACATTTCTGTTAAAAAAGAGCACTCAAGACAATTTACAATTAAAATGTCATATCTTCAGAAAACGTACAAACTACACATAACAAATAATAAAACTAGGAGTAAATAAAATCCTTGGCAAGAATTTCATTTGCATTATTTTCACTTAGGGGTTTATTTAACCTCCTTTCCTATCCCATTGCTTCAGAATTCTAATTATTATCAGTCAGCTTCTGTAGCTGAACAGCTAAATAGAATGGATCTTAAAAATCTAAATGATCTCCAGAATGGAGTTCCCAAAGTGATATTTTTTATAGTCTTTAATGGGGACTAAATAGCTTCTAAGGAATTAACTGCTTCATCAAATGAAAAAAAAAGATTGTATTTAGAAATGTATGAATATTTGTTATGATTCAGAATTGGACTGATATAAAGTAGATTAACCTGCAGGATATTTACTTTCTATCCCCAAATGGTTTGATTTTAAATCAGATTTGCAGGTAGTTCTTGATTTACACCATTCATTTAGTGATGGTTCAAAGTTAGAATAGCACTGGAAAAAGTGACTTATGACTGATCTTCACACTTGCAACTGTTGCATCATCCCCAGGGTCACGTGATCACTTGACAACTGTCTTATATTTGTGATGGTTTCAGCATCCTGGGTCAAATGATCACCATTTCTGACCTTCCCAGCTGGCTTCCAATAAAGAAAGCCAATGGGGAAGCTGGATTTGTTTAATCACCTCATGATTCTTTTAACAACTGAAATGATTCGCTTAACAACCATGGTAATTAATGGTCTGTCCACATTCTGAATAAAGAGAATCATTGCTTTGCAAGAGGGTTAAAAGAGACCATTTCTGTTAACACTGAACAGGGGAGAGATAAGACACCACCTAACTTTTTGTCTATGGAGATTCTCAGTCATCCAGGTTGTAGTTGTCCCAAAGGTGCTTTTTCAACTGGACTTCAGTTTGAGAGGCAGACAACAGAGACTCATCCCCAACAGCCTATGCCTGTGTTCCAACAATGAAGGTACACAGGGCAAGAAAAAACATCCTGCAGAAAGCACAGCTCCATAACACAATCCTTTCAGCAGTCCCAAGAAGGCTCCATACCCATTTGCACTACTTGGGTGACCCTGAGGACCCAGACGAAACTCCAAGTATCCTCAACAACTCTCTAAAAGAATGTAAACAACCAACTGTCTTCAGGGAATATAAATCCTTCCATTCCCCACCATTTATTTATTTGTCAAGCATATAAACAGATAACAGATATAGGTATAAATATGATTATGAATACATGAAATGGATATAAATAAAAAGGGACATTAGGACAGGGATGGTAGGCACGTTGGTGCATTTATGCACGCCCCTTACAGACCTCTTAGGAATGGGGTGAGGTCAACAGTAGACAGTCTAAAGTTAAAGTTTTGGGGGTTTGGGGAAGAAACCACAGAGTTAAGTAGTGCATTCCAAGCATTGATCACTCTGTTGCTGAAATCATATTTTCTGCCATTGAGTTTGGAGTGGTTTACCTTAAGTTTCCATCCAGTCAGAGCTGAAAAGCTTCTTGGATGAGAAGCGAAATGTCTTCAAAGAAAAACCAGAAAGTCTAGTTGCCTCTTGAAAAACCACCTTTGGGACACCTATCTCCTTCCAATTCCACCCCCCCCAAACCTCTCGGAACTAATCCTTCTATCACCACCATCATCCTGCTAGAACTTACCAAGCTTTTTGAATGAGAAGCAAAATGTCTTCTTCCAGGAAAAAACTACTTTTGAGAAAACTATGATGTGGTGACCGGGAATCTCCACAGACATTTAACCATGTCAAAAAGCAGTAATATCAGGCATGACTTAATTAACAACCACCCTGCTTAGCAATGGATATTCTCGTCCCAAGTGTGGTCATAAGTTACCTGGCATTCTGAATCACTTAGGCCTTCTGAGATAGTCCAAAGGGGTCAAAGACAATCCTACTGAGTAATATCCATGCTACAGAGAACTAAATGTAACTGAGATTATGGGTATTTGGAGCTACCATAATTTAGTCTACAAAAATGTTCCAGGAAGTCCAAGGAATCCTCATAGGGACATTCCTGAATTATAGTGGCTCTTATTTGCAATTTTTTTAAAAATTGTATATGCTTGCAAGCTGCCATTCATTCCTGGCTATGTACAAAGACATTGTGATTTTTTTTTTTCATTCTGGTATTGTCTTTTGCTGAACCTACAGCAGTGGCACAATTACTGGAACACCTGCAGTGAGCACATCTCCCGTACGTACGTCCCTCACATTCTGACATTAGTGTTTTGATGTGGAGAGGAGATACCCATTTGATTTATTATGACAGCTCAAGTTGCCATAAAATAATCTTCCTCAGAGCCTGGGCAAGATTTCCAGCATTTGAGGCTTTTTCTGTTTACAGTTATGTGAGGTAAAAAAACAAAAAGAAAAACACCTTTCTGGAGTGCTAAACTTCCAAAATGAAACTCTTTGGAGTTTGAAACTCCAAAGAAACATATTAAATGCCATATGTTTCATTGGCATTTCAAAGTAGGTATTGTTCTACTGAGACTTCTGTCTCCCTTCTTCCTGTTTTCTGATCGTATTTCCCAAAATGGAAGGGAAGAATAACTCTTCAACAGGATTCATCCCTTTGACACTCAGGAACAGATGAGCAAACAGTGCAATAAACAATGAGGTGACACTATAATACAGTTAAGCAGGAGCTAAGTCTTTGTCAGAAACGAGGACACATTTTGTCTTTATCCTAACAAGAAGCAATTGAAAGTGATATGAATCCAGATGCTATAAGGCTGCCTGGGGCAAAGTTTGCAGTTAGTTAGTAGGTCATAGAACTGGAACATTAGAATTAAGAACATTCGAATTATCTTACTGCGTCAAATAAAGGACCTACCTACTGCCACATGCTATCTCTGTCAGTAGACATGCAGGTTACAATGAATAGGGAATTGTGCTCTTTTGATCCACTGGGCACCTTTCTTCTAAAATAAGAATACATCTTAACATAGAAAGTTATATTTCTAAGAAGCACATTTTCCAACCTTCTTTTCTTCTAGACCACATTCCACTTTTCCCTTGCCTCATCCCCAGCTCCAATAAGGAAAAGAAAAAAAAAAGTTTTTGGCACCCTTGTTACTGTTAGAATAAATAGATCTGTAACAGTGCTGGCATTTGATACAAAGTTAATGTTGGTTGTTTTTTTTTTCTTGCTAAATTTATAATGTAAGTTTTCTGAAGTGCTAAAATTGCTTAAAGGCTTTTTCAGGGGAGAAATCTGTCAGTCAGATTTATGTCACATAGACCATTGCAAGAAATAAATCTTCAACAATAACTTTGCAAGGACTGAGAAGGTAATGCAAGTGCCAGATTTTAACTTACAGAGATTTTAGTAGACAGAACTAGAAGAATCTGAGCACCAGATAGCAGGTTCATTTACATTCTACTTTTGGGGTAATTCTGTATTCTTTTTAGATGTAAAAAATGAAACAATACTTGACTCATAGGAAACTATCATAATGAATCAGACCTTATCTCACATATTGGTGAGTTATGATTTTGTTCTCACAGAGAGACCACATGGATATTTACACTGATGTAGTACCTAGGGCCCAAACTCAAGAATGCTACTTCTATACAGTACTGTGATTTTTTTTCTTAGATTCATTTGTGTCGTATTCTCAGAGATTGCATAGATGACTCCCTGCAGTTTTCTTGGCAATGTTTTTTAGAAGTGGCTTGCCATTACCATTTTCTAAGATGGAGAGAGAATGGTTGGCTCAAGGTCACTCAGATGGTTTTGTGTCTAAGGCAAGACCAGAATTCACAGTCTCCCAGGGTGAGGGAGGCACAATGGTTAGAATGCAGCATTGCAGGCTACTTCTGCCGGCTGCCGGCTGCCGGCTGACTGCAATTTGGTAGTTTGAATCTCACCAGCCTTCTCATCCTTCCATGCTTCCAAGGTCGGTAAATTAAGGACCCAGATTTTTGGGGGCAATATTTTGACTCTGTAAAAAGGAAAAGCTTAGAAAAAGCTTTAAACCACTGTGAAGCGATATATACCGTTAAGTCTAAATGTTATTGCTATTGCTATTCTACCCTGATACCTTAACCACTGCACCAAAATGTCTCTCCATACTGCAGGTTGGCAGTGTGGAAATAACAAATTTGAGGCAAGAGGGTGGATGGCAATGAGATTTATACAGTGGGCAGAGTATGTGGAAAGAGTGCAAGTGCATTTGTTTAAATACAAGTGCAACTTGTATTTTAAAAAAAAGTATTATTGAGACTTGGGTACTTGCATAAAAAAGCTCTGCATGGCAATACAGTGGTGTGAAAATCTCAGTTACTTAAATCTGTCTCCAACTAAGAGCCTATATGTGTTTTCCTTCACTGTGGAGAGAACAAATGAAATGAGAACCTGAATTGCCCAGATAAGAGTTAGAAAAAAAGAGAAACTGAACTATGAGGCCAATTTTTAAAAATATTTTCTAAATATTAATCTCACCAATCAGAGACTTGTTACATAGAGAAAGATGGGAGAAAAGAATGATCATGCTAGAGACAATTTTTTTCTTCATTGTCATTAGTTCCAACAAAGCAGAGATTTGTTAAGATTGAAGCATATAGGATTTTTAGGTATCATTGAATAAATAAATTGCCTTCAAATCTACATTTATTCCACTTAATGGCCACTGTAAAGCATCTACTTACCCAAGGTCCAAAATTTTGAGGATTTATTAGAAACTGTATATACCTGTTGTTAGCTGTGTAAATTTATATAATTAAGATGGACGGCCATATACATTCCTAAATAAATCAATAAACATTTACAGTAGTGAAAAATTAATAGTATACAAACATTCAAGAAAAGATGTGTTCCAGGCCATGAAATATAAATTAGGTTATGGTAGTTTGGATTAGATTCTCAACCACATGGGAGTTCCAAGGGAGCAATGGCGGATTGAGCAAGGCTTCACTTTTTGCAAAGCTGATTACTGTGGCAGAAATAGGAGCTGGTAAAATCCAAGGATCGGCTCCTTGGAATTCCTCTGCAGAGCAAAGAAAGGACAAAAATTGCCCAGAGGTTTGTTCCACACTAAATTTCCCTTTGGAGAGATTGTGAAATGGTGATCTCTAGCAAGTATGAGGGTTATGAAAGTCAGGGGAATAATCATCCTGTCTAAGCCACCTTTTGGAAGTTCACAAAGAGACTCTGGTTTTGCCCATTTCCTCTCTCAAACTACTTTCGGAAGCTGCTTATTTTTACTTTATTTAAAAACTTTCCAAAGGGTAAGCTTTACCACATTATCCTTCTATCCTGAAAAAAAGAAGCTCCAATGTAAATTTAAGGATTAAAAAGAAAATATTTACTTTTGGGGAAACAGCAAAAAAGGGGACTAGAAAGTGGATTTTGGAAAGTTAAGGCCAAATGAACATGACAGAATAATTCCTGGTGTGTGTGTCTGTCTGTCTGGTGCAAGCACACACACACACAAATGTGCGCGCGCACACACACACACACACACACACACACACATGAAGATGTTGAAATTAATTGTAAAAAATCTTCCTGTGTGAAAATTTTGTTGACTGGAAAATAAAAAGATGGTAAGAGGGGACTTGAAGGTTGACTAGAGAGAACAAGAAAGAATAAACTATTACTCTGAAAGGAGAACAGACCCTTTAATATAAGGGAACAATGCTGTTTGATTTTGGAAGAAATCAAAGCTGTTTGAGAACAGTCTACTTGGAAGTTACTTATAAGAATATTTGATACGGTAACAGAAGATATAAAAGAATAAAAATATATTTTATTAGATAGAATCTCAAACACGTCCTTTCTGACATCCTTGTTTATAATTGGGAGATCAAGGATAATATAGGCCTTTTGGTCCAGAAACAAAAAAGCTGAATTATGGTCTTTTTTCAAGATGGCCTACCTATAAAGGATTATCACTATTTCAAAGAGTCCCTAAGCAATATTTTTCTCCCTTGTGCTCGTGCATGTGAATTTTTGGTTTTTAATTATGACTGTTTTTATGAAGTCCTCTCAGACTATACCATCACCTTTCAAAAGTATATTCCACCACTTTTACACTTTACTTTTAAAAAAAAAAAATCATTCTACTTCTTGCTCATCTTATTGGAAATTTGGGTTTCCAGTATTATGAGATTAATTAGTGTTACACTGTTATCTCCCAACTGGCTACGTAAAGCTTTCTGCACTTCACTTTGAAATTATATGATATATGAATGGTCAACCACATTCTAAATATCCCAATAACAACAATAATAAAGGGTAATTATGAAGGCCAAACAATGGGGGGGGGGAATTGAATTTTCCATTCAGAAAATCTGTTTTGCCTAAGGAGACCTGAAAAATTAAGAGTTGATCTGGGTGAAAATTATAAATATAGTTATCAATTCAAAGATTGCCAGTACTAGAGCTTGGCTGTTTTGCTGGTATGAAAAGTTATTGATTTCAAGGGATGTCAGTTGAAGTATTTTCTTTCTTTTCTTCCTTTTTCTTTTCTTTCTTTTCTTTTTTTTCTTTTTTGCAAATATATATCTTCTTAGAGAACACTTTTCTGGCTCTAGGAGATTGGCATCTCTAAGTAATTGAATTCAATTCTTATCCAAGAACAAAAGTTGAATTCTACAAAGAAAAAAGAGTGTGTGTGTGTGTGTGTGTGTGTTTGTTTGTGTGTGTGTGCGTTTGAGAGAACAAAAAAGGGAGGGGAGAGGGAAGATACTGCCCTCATGGCAAATGACATCAGAATAGATTGTGGGCAAAAAGAAGAATGTTTTTATTTATGAAGATATTCTATTTTTGAATTACCATTAGATTTTGCTAATTATAAATAATGACTAAACTATCAACACTTTTTATGGTTCTTCCTCTGAACAAACCATACTCTGAAAAAATAGAACAGACGGAAGAATTTAACCCCCACTTCGATTTTACAGAAATGCTTTAATTAGTCATTTCATGGTTGTAACGAGTGAAGATAATTAAGGTTATTTGCTGGTTCAGTAGATAATATTCATAATAGCTATCAGGTTTCTTTAAAATGCATTTATTGTGTTTCTTAGATACTTTCTTGTGTTCAAATGTTAGCTCATGTAAGAGTTTCTGATATTATTATTCTGCCCTTTCCTGTAATTGCGGTATTTAAATTATTGAAGTGGTGCTACAAAGATGTTTTTCTTTGACAAAAATCAAAATTAGAAATGAATTGACACTCTCTTTAGAACTGAAATAGGTATTGAGGAAACGGTCATTGCCAGATTTCCAAATTAAAGCAATTTACTTACTGCTGATCTACCACTGCTGATCTGTTAAACTGCTGAACAAATGTGGAATAAAATCACTAAACCAATACTGTACAGCGTTTGTCCAAATTATGTGGACAATTTTATACGTCCATTTACATATAGTCATAGATATAAAATTCCATCTGCTTTTTCATCGCTCTGGGGTGTATGTTTCTTCCCACATTCTAAGTATCTATAACTGCAGCTAATTTGAAAAAAAAACCCTTATTTAAGAGACCCATTTATGAACTCAAACTATTGGGGCAGAACAAGTGCATCAGCTGATTTTATACTACTTTTATAATGTGCATTTCTCACTCTTTCTGAATGCAATCATAGCCTTTAAGTTCAAAACTGGCAGCACAACATGTATATAGTTAATGGTTAATGTTGAAACTAAACCATTTCTGGCTACTTGGTTCAATTGCTCTTAATTATTCTTTGCCTAGTTTTGCATGCATACCACTCAAATCCTGGTAACCTGCAGTGGTGGGATTCAAATAATTTAACAACCATTTCTCTGTCCTAATGAGCAGCAGTGTAGTGATCATGTGACTGTGTGGGCGTGGCCAACTCAATGTCACTCACGTCGATGGGCGCTTCGCCTTAGCTGTTACAATGTAATAAGGGTTAATCAGAGAGGCACTTTCTGTAAGCAGGGCAATAAAGATTAGGCTAGAAACAACACCAGAATGTTTCCTTCCTGCCTTCCTTACAGGATTA
>JANHFM010006244.1:517222-535650 GCA_032468115.1 Grayia smithii | reverse complement strand
CACACCTTCCCCCTCCAGTCCGCTAGCCTCACCTCGGCTTCACGTTCTATCTGGAGTCGTCCTTCGGCAAAAGACCCAAAACGGGAGAGGAGCCCTCTCTCGGATCGCCACGATGCTTCGCTGCCTTCCGGAAAGTCCCAGTCTTATAACTTTCTGATGGTCTAGGTTCTCGTCTCACAAATTAATGAATCTGCATTTAGTTTATTGTAATTTCAGCCCTTTAAGATTTACAGAGCTGTGGTGGTGCAGTGGTTTGAATGCAGTATTGCTGGTTAATTCTGCTGGCTGCCAACAGTTCAATCCTGACCAGCTCAAGTTTACCTCAACCTTCCGAGGTCAGTAAAATGAGGAGCCACATTATTGTGGGCAATATGCTGACTCTAAACTAAATTAGAGAGAGCTGTACAGCACTGTGGAGCACTGTAGATGTCTAAGTGCTATTGCTATTCACAAATGTTGTGGGCTGATGAAATCAAGGTGCAATGGCGATGCTTTGACTGAGATGTCATGCTCACCATGTTGCAGATTTTGAGACACCCACATTAGTGGGTATCCATAGTTGGTGATGAAGCACATTTCTTTCTCCTCCTGTATGATTTTCAAATAGCTGAACATTTGTCAAAGAGAAATTATCTCTAGAGTCATGTTATTTTTGTTCCTTTCTCCATTATTGATAGTATTAGTCGAAACTGAACAAATAAATAAATAAATGAATTAGATTTCTTTTCATGGCCTTGTCAGTCATTCTGCTATTTCTAACCTGTAGTATAAAAGACAAGACAATTTAGGTTCAATTATCTCTGTCATGTGCAGTGCTAATTTGACAAGCAAGAAGTAGTTATATTTAATCTTTAGTGAAAGAGGGATGAGAAATTCAAGTACCTATATTAAGCTGTTAAAATCATGGGATATAGAGGATATAAGCTAGCTAGTCGTTTTGTAGGTATCAAATTTTTATTCTTGGGTTAGGAAAATGTTCCTTATTTATATGTGCATATGAGAATGGGAGCAGATGGGGAAAAATGGCATGTGTCTGCCCTAAAAGGAAAGCAAGAGCAAAAATTGTTACCCTTCTTCCTTTTACTAGGGTTAGTTGCTGACCTGCCAAAATGTTGAGAGAAGGTAAGCAGGAAGAAGAAACCAGGATGTAATAGACTACTAGGACATAGGCAGTTTATGACTTTCCAGATGATGAATGATAGCTTCTAGCTCCAACCAGATAGCCAATGATGTGGCATTCTATAAATAGTAGTTTAGCAACATCTGAAGAACCATATTCTACCAATCCATGTGCCAAATCTTATAGTGATAAAACTTGGCTTGAAACCACTATAGATGTAGAGAATTGTTCTTAATCTGTTTGTCAATGTTTGAAACTCATAACCCATGTTTATCCTGCCCTATCACTTGGCTGTATTCCCCCACACCCTCACCCAATCTGTTCCATCCATCTGGGGTATTATGAGTAACAAAGATGTTGGATGCTCTACAACAATCATTGCAAGGAACTTTGTGAGCCGCTGGCATTAAGCTGAGGTCAGTTCTGTCAACATCCAACAATTACCCAAGTTCAAGGCTGAAAAGTTCAAGGCAAAACATCAAGAAAGGTGAAAAAAATATAATAGAATGAATGAAATTGCAATGAATCTGAACAGCAATTGCATTAGCTTGCTGGCAGGGGCAATTATATTTTTTATCATTACATTCTAGAATACATTGTTGGGTAGTTATGCTATGCCATGCCACGTGTCTCAGAATCTTAAGCCAACTTTTAACCCAAAAGCCTGTTCTTGGTCAGATATTTGGACGTTACTGTCAAATTCTTGTTAATGAGCCTGTTAATAGCAATTACTGTACATGACAATAAAGAAAATACAATAAAGAAAAAAAAATCATGAGTATAGTAAGAAATACCCTGGAATCAAGCCTTGTAAATCTTTATAAGTCAAAACTATTGCAGGCGAAACCTGTTGCATGCTATCTGTCTGTCTGTCTGTCTGTCTGTCTGTCTGTCTATCTTTTTCTATCTATCTATCTATCTATCTATCTCTTTCTATCTATCTATCTATCATCTATCATCTATCTATCTCTTTCTGTCTATCATCTATCTCTATCTATCTATCTATCTATCTATCTATCTATCTATCTATCTATCATCTATCTATCCATCCATTTTGTCTCATTTAAAGATAAAAAGATTTATGCAAAATACAGAAAGTGATGTCAATGTCATTGTTTCTGCTCATTTTAGCTGAGGAAGTTTTTCGCCAGATTCTCCTATTACCTATCACTTTGGTCAGATTTTGACAGTGGGAAGTGGACTGAATTCCTGTTTGGGATCTTTTAGACTCATGGCTGCTGCAGAAATGGGTGCTGGCACCTGTTTGGATTTTCCTTGGACATTTTAGTGTTCAAATTACTTTTGCAGGCAATGGTGGGGGGAAAATTGTACCTAATCTCATTATAATCCTTGCTCAGTATTGTTGAGCTGCTCTGTAACAATGGTTGGGAATTGTTTTCCATCTCATTTCATTGTTGTACAATACATTTCAAATGATCCCAGAGCATTGTTTGCTAAATATAGACTTTTCAAAGTTATGCCTTCCTTTATTCTTGTCTACCTTGTGCTGCAATTCCCCCCAATTCTTACAATTTACTCTTTCTTTTTTTCTGTAGGTTTCTCCAGATTAAAAATGTTGTTTGTCTCTTATGGGGTATTGATTGTGTACTATCAGTTGAGCTCACACACTGACAATTACATGAAACGCTAAGGTAGCTGTGACAATGAAAACTAGTTACCATGGCAGTGAAAGGCGCTTTTGCCACTATGAGTTGCCTGCTCTATAGTGATAATAATGCTGTTCATTTCATTTTAATTGAAATTTAAAATAATATTCTTGAGGATGAAGCAAATTGACTTTTCTCTTTCCTATTTCTATTTCAACCCTTACCCATTTTTTTTTTATTTGCTCCAGCAAGAAAGAAAGGAAAAGTGGTACAATGAGAGATTTAATAGTAAATATTAATTTGCTGATGGACTCTTGTAAAGCTGTCATTTTATCATCTTAGAAGAATCTAGGTTAATGTTGAAACATATATAAAATGTATGGTTTAACCAATATTTGGTTTAATTTTGTTCTTAATTAATTCCTAATTTTCCTCAAAAGGGATTTAATTTATTCAATACACCTGTTTTCTAAATGTCAGCTGGTTCAGAATGTTGGGATTTTTAAAAATTCAGTGAAAAAATCTACAATAAAGTAGGAAATTAACCTTTGAAAATCTTTGTAGAATCATTAGTCATTTCTGCTGAATGGGATGAATCCAGGTGGAAAATTAGCCATAGTCTAGTGGATATTGATAGATGGAGAGAAATATAAAACTATGAAGAATTTGTTTCTTGGAACACATTCTTCCATCTGAGTGAGAGACAGACAAAAGATCTTTTTAAAAATGTTTGCTTCTTGAATCACTATTTCCCTCAACATTTCCTTGAAGTTTTCAATGAATAGAAATCTCTATCACATAAAATATATATTTTAAAGATAAACAGATTATTATCCACCAAACATATTCCGGCAGTTTCCCAGTACAAGTAATGCAATTAATTAAGATTGTTCCTTAAAAAAACCCCTCTTACTTGAAAAGCTTGATCAAAAGATGTATGTTCAAAGACTGAATTATCATCTAATAAACCAATAGTTAATCAAAGATGGATGTCTCAGGCTCATCATTCTAAACAGTGTGATTCATGCCAGATAAGACATTTTTGTAGCAAACCCAAATCTAAACCTTTCCTTGTTGTTTGAAAAAATAAAAAACAAATAAATAGAATGCACATCAAAGTATACAACAGAAATTAATTTGGCTGCTTTCTCATGATTTCAGTTGGCCCCCCAATACACTATCAAAAAATGGTCTTAAGTACCTTATGGAAATTAAGGGAGGATGCCAGATATACTTCCAGTAGCAAATAATCCATACCATGGAAGCCACTGCAGAGCAGAATTGTCTCTGAGCTTAGCTCCCATTGGTTTCTCCCAGTAATGGACTCCTCTATGTGTAGATGAGCACTGCCCCCTAGAGTCAGGAACAACTAGCACATATGTGCGAGGGAAACCTTTACCTTTACTTTTACCTATGTGTATGCACACTTCAGTAAGGTTACACCTGGAGGAGATTTTCCCTGAAATACTCTGGAGCCAAGTCATGTAAGATTTTATAAGTAAGAACTATTGCAGGTGAAACTGTTACTCTGCCTACCTACCTGCCTGCCTGCCTGCCTGCCTGCCTGCCTGCCCCTCTGTCTGTCTGTCTCTTTCTCTCTTTCTCAGAGGAAGAGAGGGAGGAGAGGGAGAGAAAAAGAGAGAGAGAGAGAGAGAGAGAGAGAGAGAAATGTGGAAGGAGGAAATCTGACCTCAGTGATAATTATTAAAGCAGGTTTTATAATATAACAAAAATATGTTTTAGTTGCAAGGAATGCATAGGGATACACAAAACCTAGCTGCTAGCTAATTGCATCCCACTAGGAGAAGAGTCTGAAAGTATATGTTCTATGTACGTGTGCCTGAGAACATAAACAGAAGGGATGGACATGAGATTAGCAATTTCTTATACAAAGGCCAACAATGTAACAGAGAGAACAAAGAATAAAACTAGCTACACTTACTGCCCCCTTGTGGTTATGAGGCACTGAAGAGTCAATATTAATAACTGACTTCCAACCTTCAAAAGGGCTTAGAAATCCATTGGTAAACAATGTAACAATCAGAGAATAAGTCTAATGTCTAGTGGATTATAGCCACTAATACCCTGAACACTGCATTTTGTAATAACTGTTCCAAGAACAACCCCAGGAAGAGTGCATTGTAGCAATCCAAACACTTGATGAAAAGAATGCCAATTACATCCTTGCCAAGTTATCCAATTCTAGTATTGTGTTAGCCACCATCACCCTGCCCCCAATTGCAAGAAGAACCATGAATCTAAGAGGATCCAAAGTTGTAGATTTGTTAATGCAGGTGAAGGGTTACCCCATCCAGAGCTCATACTGGAGCCAAGTGTAAGTTATATTTCCAAACAAGCAGTATTTCCATCTAGCAAGAATTTAATCTGAATTTATTTCTACCCATCCAGATTATCACAGCATCCAAGCAGTGGATAAAGCTTTGCACACCATTTCTGGATTATCCGGCAGGGGATGATGTACTGTTGAGAATATACTGATGAAAATGTATAAGTGTGCTTTACTGCTCTAATCACCACAATGCAGGCCTAGGACATGGATTTATATCAGTAGTTATGCAACTTTTTTTTAGTTCTGCTGCCATCACTCTATATACCTCTGTACTTATTTTCTGGAAATCCTTCAGTAAACCAATGTGTACCCTGGGATCTGTGACTGAGAACAACCACTTGAGAACAATTACATCCAATGCCTGACCACTTCTAAACAGTCTCCAATTACAGTAAATCACAGGGAAAAACCCCAAGTACAGTCAAGAGCCATCTTGCTCTATCTGAGGCCTGAGGAGAATAAACTCATATTAATTTTAATGTTAAGCATCATATTTACAGAAGTCTGGGATGGCAGCAGTATCATGCTTACAAAAAGTAATCTGACTATAGCAATGCATTAAATGGCAATGTTCTCATTTTTTCATTATATGCCATCTGTTCTGAGGTAAATACTTGCTCTAATATTTGGCTATAAATCAGAACTGAGATGAGATAACCTCAAGCCATAGTGGAAACCATCAGATTCAGAGAAACCATGGACCATGGCATGGATCATGGAATTATTAGCCAAAATAGCTTAATTACCCACTTGGTAGTGAGCTTCAGGAATTCAGAAAGGGACACAATTGGGCATCAGAGAAGATGATAACTAATAGCAGTCTAATGTGTTCCTGTGGCTAAGTCTAATGTAGAAACATTCATAACCAGGGATCAGTATAGCATTGCAAAAGATCATCATCAAGATGCTATGTATATTCATTACAACCATCCTTCCCAGACTTGATTGCTGAAGAACTCAACATGTTGAAGATAGATATCTCAAAAGGCTTCAACCCCATCAATGTTCGGGCAATATTTAGTTTAATTGTCTATGTTAAATTTCACCAGAAAGTGTACTTTAAAAACACTTTCCTTTAAAAATGTTATTGTTTTAAAGACAGATGAAATAAAGATTTGTCTGTAATCTGTATAACCTATTTACAGGTACCACCACATTTCCTTCAAACACTTAATTGTGTTTTACTATTTTATAATTGATATTCAGGAAGCAGTTCCCACTGGAAGCTACCAGCATTTTCCAAAAAGCCTTCTCAGATCATATAGATCCTGTTCACATAGCATATTTAACTGGGTCATTGCGTGTGTGCCTCTGCATGTGTGCAGTGGGATAAGGATATCATGTGAACTCCAAAACTAAATTCACTCAATCAATTAACCCTTAGGGATTATATTCATCTCCAAATAGATCTAGGTTGATTATGACTAAACTAATTTTCCGCAATTAACTAGCTCCCCCGTATTGCTCAAAAGAAGTGGAAAGTGGCTGCCTTCACAGCAAATTTTTCAGTGTTTGAGAGGACTAAAATATAGCCAGTACACAATTGCTTAAGGTACCGTAGATCCCGGGATACTACTTCATTCAGAGCTGAGATAATTGGCTAAGAAAAGAGATTTTCTCAGATAATTTTGTCTGCCAAAGCACCAAGGCAGAACAGTCTTTTTTTTCTTTTCTCTGGCCCCAAATTTCAACTTTTCTCCCCTATACTCTCATCTCTGGACTCCTGCAGGTTCCTAAATATTTATGTATTTATTTAACTGTAACAAACCTATATATGTATATTCAATATACACACATGCTAAAAATCCTCTTTAGTTTCTTTCAGAATTGCTCCAGGTTTTTTTTTTTTTGTCCCAAATAGATTCTGTTGTGCTTTAGGCTGTCTAAATCAGTGTTTCTCAACCTCAGTAACTTTAAGGTTTGTGAACTTCAGTTCCCACAATTCCCTGCCAATTCTGGGAGGCAAAGTCCAGACATCATAAAGTTGCTGAGGTTGTACAACACTGATCTAAACATATTCCTCCTCCAATAAGAAAACAATTTTCTATGAGCACTTGTCAGGTAAACAAATACCATCAGCCAATGTTTCAGAACTATTCCACCACATGAAAATCTAGCACACAAAATCAACAATTCACAAACACAGCAAGTTGAAAGCAATCATTAGCATTAGAGAAGCAAACACCTAGAATATATTCTGGCATAAACTGTAACAGTATCAGAATAAGAAAATGAGTTGAGAGGCTATGACTCCAGAAAGGAAGCCAGCAATAATAGTGTGGATGCGTGTGCTATAAATGACAAAAGCTGGCTGAACCACTTATTTTCATAGTGATGTAATTGAAAAAGGCTGTACAGCAGTTAGAATTGATTCACTTCATCAAATAAGTTAGTTTCAACAGTCATGAGCAATTTTATGTTTTGAGAGAAAATGCTTTCATCTGTTGGTACATGAACTTCAACTTAAAATGTCTTTGAAATTCAGGTCCAGGGGGCAGATGATACTTCAGAAGCCCTCATCTTCCTGAATTATTGCTATTGCAGTCACGTGCAGACAAACTCTTTTAGCCAAAAAAGAGGTGGAGGATGATGATGATGAAGAAGAAGAAGGTTAAGAGGAAAGAGGTTGCAGGAATTGGGTATGTCTAGTCTAGTGAAAAGAAGGACTAGGTGACTTGATAACAGTGTTCCAATATCTAAGGGACTGCCACAAAGAGGAGGAGGTCAACCTATTCTCCAAGGTACATGTAGGCAGGACAAGAAGCAATAGAGGAAGCTAATCAAGGAGAGAAGCAACCTAGAACTAAGGAGAGATTTTCTAACAGTGAGAATAATCAACCAATGGAATAGCTTGCCTTCAGAAGTTGTGGGAGCCTCATCACGAGAGATTTTTAAGAAGAGACTGGAAAACCATTTGTCTGAAATGGTATAGACTATATAATATGATGCAAAGAGATGTTAATTTATCAAGGGGTCAAGGCACTCATGTTTGACAGACAAAGTGGAGTATACATTTTTTTTAAGTTTTATATTTTATTCATACTTATAACTTGCTGAATTAGCTACAGATCCTAGGTTTGCAGTGATATGAAAGACCACATATATGAATGAATAAATAAATAAATAAATAAATAAATAAAATGTCCATTATAAAGCTTAGGTTATTATAAAAATGAAATAAACCAAGTTGTATTTATTGGATTTATATCCTTCCTGTTTGGTACAGGAATTCAAAGTGGTGTACATAGTGCTTTCTCATTCTATTTTACCAAACTACAACAACCCTAGGAGGTAGGATGAGCTGAGAAAGAGTAGGAGGCTCAAAGTCACCCAATTAGCTTCCATTGCAGAGGAGAGACTGGAACCTGGGTCTCCCCATCTGTAGTTCAACACTTGAACTACTCTACCACACTGTCTGTCATAGAGAGCTAATGTTAGTAGATGAATTTAGGTATGTTTATAGAACGTTTACTAAAGGTGGAGGAAAATTATACAGAGAAATTTTAAGCCACACATATCTGATAGAAAGGTAATAAGTAGTATGTGATCTATTGTATAGAATGTGTCTTGTCAAAAGGAATAAAAGTGGTTTCTGACTGCTTTGTTATATGGAAGTGAGAGTTGGTAATATCTAGAGAAGTAAAATTGTAACTTGACTGCGGTTGAAATATAGTAGTCAAGAAATGTAGTTAATAAAGCAAGAATGAATGAGTGCGGAATAAATATGGAATGCAATGCCAAACTGAGCTGCCAATATGAAATAAATAACATTACTTAAAAAACAGTGGTTGTAGAGAGAGAATAAATATGGATTGAACTGCTAAATGAAGTGAAAGTGTTGAGAGAATGACAAAGTTGTGATTGTTGATGATCCTGGAAAAAAACAAAAGGCAGTGTATGAAACAGTATGAAGCAAAGCAGTATGAAGCAGAGCATGAGCGTGAAACAGTATGACGCAAAGCAGATAAGACATATCTGACCCAAAGATTGTTTGGAAGACTGCAGAGGTATGGAGAGATATAATGAATGATATTTAATTTCTCTGGCTATATTTTTACCCCCTTATTTTTATAAATAACTCATGATAAATATACCTAATATTCATTCCTCTTTCTGTTTCTTCTTGCTCTTTTCCTACATTCTGCATAATATTGCTACTTCTGAAGGAACTAGTATATTGGATATGTACATAAAAATGTAATGTTGTGAGTTAATGTGAAAGCTCAGTAGACATCACTAAACATTAGAGGAAGTCACTATTAATGAAACTGGTTTTTATGTAACTTTTAGTAGCCTTCCCCAAGCTTTCATAAATTCATATCAGTATATTCATCTGGAATCCAACAATATGGAAAAAGTTATTTGTAATGTAAGATATTCAATAGATTGAATTCCAGTTGCTCCAGTCTTGATATCTCTACAAGAGATTATTCTCTCTCTGACGATGGGGAAAATTATGAAGACAATTTTTTTTATCTTATCAATAAGTGTGGAACAAGGAAGAGAACAGTCTTAGGAGGAATTGTGGGCTTTGAAAAATGATTATACAGTACTCTCTCATTCTCTCCCTCCACCAGAATGTCTGGTTAAGAAGAATATAGGGAAAAAAAATAAAGGAAGTTGTTAAAGAAAGACTGGATATTAGGTAAGCAGATTGACCAAATATGATTTGAAAATTCTGAACCCTCTGTTCAGAAGCAAAATAAATTCAGTATATTCAAAGCAAGATATTCAGTTTCTAAAAAGAATTCAGTAAAATGTGAGCAAGAACCAGTTTGCTGTAATGGTTATCAGGTTACCCTATTTCCCCCAAAATAAGTCATCCCCTGATAATAAGCCCAATCAGGCTTTTGAGCGCATGGCAATAAGGCCAAGCACTTATTTCAGGGTTCAAAAAAAAGTAAGACAGGGTCTTATTTTCAGGGAAACACGGTAGAAACCAGGAGACTGTGAGTTTTAGTTCTTGTTCACATTCTAACTTCTTGAAGTGATCTATTAAGTCTCATAGGAGTTTTGAATCCATTATAAGCAAAAGGGCTGAGATTAACAAAACTAATTAGCATAGTACCAAGGAAAAAGTATGTTAGAGAGCATCCATGTGTTACATTAGTTCAAAATAAATTACATACAAAATGTGAAGTTAATTTCTTAGCATGTATTTTCTCAATGAGTGCCTGAACTCTATCCCTAGATGTATAGGTTGATCTTCTTTGTATGATTCCATGAAAATCAGTTGAGTTCTTAATTGAATGTCAAATAATTGATTAGCTGATCCTCCTGCAGTTCAGTCCCATTGATGGCATTATTTTTTTGTCAATCCAGTCCATATAATTAGCTCAAATATAATGCAGTATTTTGGTGCTTTGAGTTATGCTAATGATGACCAAAGAAAGAAATCGGGGAGATGCAGAAAAGATAGTCATGAGACAGTGTGATAAGGGGAATCTAATGAGTTTCTTTAATTGATTGATAAATTCTTATTTCTCTGATTTCTATTTATAATCTTTATATATTTATATTTTTCTCTATATTTTTTATGTTATATTTATAATTTAATGCTTTCTATAACCTATAAGAAGTTTTAAAGATGAATTACAACACTATTAAAAGAACTTATGGAGGATATGAAAATAGCTTTTATTGGTAATAATTCTCTACCAACTCTTTAACTTATATAGATGTTTTCTAGCACTTTTAATTTATTTATTTTTTCCTTTTTCTAGACATGTAAACAATTTACTGATCTATTGCCACTCGCCATCTATATTTTGTAACTATGCTCCTGGAGAGCAATTCTTGAAAGTAGATATGAAGCTGGAAGTGCTTTGCCCTGCAGCAGATTAACTGTTGCTTTCATATCTATATATGTCAGTGTCATGGAGCTTGCTCCAAAGAAGGTATTGCCAAATTCATTAGTGGGTGCCATGTTGGGGCTCCACAGTTGAGTTACTATGTCCCCAAACCATTCAAGATAATGACTTACAGCATGTATCTGTATTTTGAATAGACCTGGTGCAGCTGAGTATAGTACCACAGAATTGCACTGAGTAGTACTAATTGGTAACCTCCTAGGTCTGTTTTGGGCTAAATTCCCAAAACTTCCCATCAAATAAAAACTTTAGGAGAGGAAGGGAGAGATGTCTCTCAGAGTGCTGTAACTTGAAACATTTGCGTTGTTTTGAACTGAAAGATTTTCTCCTTGATAACCCATTACACAAAGCCAACATTAGGTTGAACAAAAACAGGGAATAATATTTCAGATTTGCCCCCTCCTTCTGCAAGAAGCTTTCCTTCTGCTGAGATTTTCCCAAGGTTTAGAGAGAGAGAGAGAGAGAGAGAGAGAGAGAGAGAGAGAGAGAGAGAGAGAAGACACTGTCGAGAAAATATTCCTTTATTTCACAGACTATCTATCAAGTATGCAACAATCTTACTCTGAGTGACTCTTTCACAGTGCCTTAACAATCATGTCTTTGCTAAAGGGAGAATGGGAAAGTTCTTTGACATACTTTGAGGATATTCCAGTTTGTGATCAGGCCAATAAAGGTATACATATCTATGTTAGAGAAAATGTCCTCCTTTTTTGTAGGAATAGAGACTTGAAATAGTGGCTTTTAATTCTTTTCTGCAATGAAAAAGTTTCATCAAGAGTGTTTTGTTCAACCCTAACATAAAAGGAGAAAACACTCCCTATGTAATATTAACCCGAGTGTCAGGTTTTTTTTTAAAGATAGCCCATGTCAAAAAGAACTGTGAACATAGTGATATCTGCCTTAGTGAACATTAACATTCATCTAGGATTTCTCAATACAAGAGCTCATTATACAGAGCTGCATAATGCAGACTCAATCATTTCTATTGTAAAAGACAACTGGAATGAAGAAATCACTTGCAAAGTAGGGACCTCCTTTGTTTCTAGGTAGTCCTTTGTATGTTGGGAATGGAAACTATTATTCTGTAAAGAAAATGTACAAAGTCTTAAGACATTTTTAATGCCCATGGTATTATGTTCATCAAAAATTAAATTGATCAGCCTGATAACTTTATCTCTAGCTTGCTGACTGGAGTCTTTAAAAATGTTGAAAAAAAGAAAAAGCTACATCAGAATCCTTAATTCATACTGTATGTTGGGAAAGAATAATGATGAAAGTTTTAAGCAAGCTGATAATGGCTTTGAGACAATCACTTTATCTTTCTCATTCATTCATTCATTCATTCATTCATTCATTCATTCATATGCCTTGGCATGCACTGAAAGTGTTTGGAAGTGAAATCATTTCTACAATACTTCATAGAATATTTTTCAACATAAATATACACAGAGATATAAGACAAGTCGTAATTCTGAAGAGCCTACAGCAGGGGTGTCAAACTTGCATCATCACAACATTATCACGTGATGTATCGTGACTTTTTTCCCCTTCGCCAAACCAGGCGTGAGGCATCCGGGTCGTGAATTTGACAGCCCTGGCCTACAGTCTTGGCAACCTTATTGGATGTGGACTTCAATTCCCAGAATGCATTCTGGCTGGGGAATTCTGCAAGTTGAAGTTCACAAATCCTAAAGTTTCCAAGTTTGAGGAATACTGATCTACAATTTGGTATAATGCCACCAATTCAAAGATATCTAAAGATGTGTGTGAATGTAATAGAGCTGTCTTATTTACCAAAATGAACAATGAGAGATATCTATCCATCTTTATCTCTTCCTCTTCCTTTTCTTCTCTATAATCCATTGATGGTACAACAGAAATAACTGTCTCAGACATTCAAGAGAACGGTATTAATTATATTTCTTCAGAGAATTCAGTAAAGTAGTAGAAGTCAGAGCCCACACAAGAGCATAGCTTATTAGCTGAAAATTAAATCCCAGATTTCCAGAATATAAACGACTACTATGAAATACCCTAATTAGTAGCAGGTTATTGAGGTCTTCTCCTTTTCCCCTTCATGTGATTATTTTCTTTGGTGTGTGCATGCACAAGCACTGGAAGAAGATAAAACCGATAGTGCTGGATATTGTACACAAGTTTCAGGCAAGTTACAGATGGCAGCAACTTAGAGTAACTTCCCTCATGCTGCCTGTCAGCAATGATCTAGATCAGACAGATATAGGAGCTGCCAAATGCTTTTCCCTTCCCACTGGTTTCTGTGCTACCTACAGTCAGAGAGATGGACTAGCACGAGGAACGGAAATACAGAAAAGAACTAGAGTAAGTCTCCACATACAGGAGAACAGAAGAGCTGAGTTGGAAGAAAGTCATAAATGACACTCACCAAACTGAGCATGCAATGGTCAGGAATTAATTATTTTTCTGTCCTTTAGCTCCTCTTGAATTTATTAAAATGTGATGTATTTTTGGTCATTTTTAGCAAACACATATTATCTGTTTATTTTAAAAATGTAGACCTGGAGATGTTTTCTGCTGGGTAAAAGTATGGAGTAGGAGCCACCCTTTGTACATCCGAAGAAATTTTATTTATTTTATTTATAATGAGATTTATATGCCACCCTTCTCCTGAAGGACTCAGGGCATCTAACAAAAGGTTAAAAATACAATAAAAACAGTTTAAGATTGTCAATTAAAATCAAATTAAAACGTCATTAAAACATTTTAAAAAAACATTTAAAAACCCCTTTAACGGATCAGCCAATTTGATGAAATAGCCATGTCTTTCATCAAATGGGTAGAAAGTTTTTTGCTTAGTCAAAAACGGTCCATCCCATTTATGGGATTAAAGCAGAGAGCACAACTGGATATATCACATAACGCACTGCAGAAGTTTTGTCGTTGTTCTTTTGCTAGTAACAACTGTTAAAATATGGCAGATATTTCTCAGGATCAAAGTGAGACCTTGTGAGTGAGGTAGTTACTTTAGTCAGCAGATAATGAAGGAGACAGAATGGATAGAATTGTGAAGGACATGTGATCTGCCCTTCTTATATAGCTAAATATATTTACCTGCTTTGGTAAGGTTTTTTTTAACTCCCAAACCAATTGTTTTTTTGTATTTATTTATTTTTTTAAAAAAACCGAGCATAAAATACAGGTAGTCCTCAGCTTACAACCACAATTGAGCACAGAATTAATGTTACTAAGTGAGAAATTTATTCAGTGAGTTTTGTCCCATTTTATGACTTTTCTAACCACATTTGTTAAGTGAATCACCTCAGTTCTTAAATTAGTAACATGGTTGTTAAATGAATCTGGTTTCCCCCATTGACTTTGCTTGTCAGAAGGTCTCAGAAAGGGATCACATGATTCTGGGACACTGCAACTGTCATAAATGTGAGTCAGTTGTCAAGCATCCAAATGTAAATCATGTGACCATGGAGATGCTGCAATGGTTGTAAGTGTGAAAAATGGTCATACGTCACTTTTTTCAGTACCGTTATAACTTTGAACGGTCACCAAATGAATTGTTGTGACTCAAGGACTACCTGTACTGTCTTGGTTTCAAGTAGCATAACATCTCAGACTGATTCTATTAAAATGAATAGTATAAATATAAATGTAAATATAAATATTCTCTTCTCAACCCAATAGGTGGACTGTGTCCTCCTCAGTGTTGGGTTCTCTACCAGATAATGAATACTCTACTTTCAAGTAAGAACTGTCTATATAGCCAAACTACAGTATATAGGCAGTAGGCAGGAGACTTATTTCCTTTTGTGAAGAAAGACGCTACACGTCTGTTCATTCTTTTGATCCCTTTTTTGATATGAGAACTAACTCCATCAGTTGGTGTTCTTTTATGGAATTCCCAAAAATAAAGTTGAAAGGAAATATTTTCCAGCCAGTCGTTCTGCAGGCCATATGAGCTCCAAATTCAAAATTTTCTGCAGGTGCAGAACACAATGGTCAACATTCAGCTCTTATAATTGATAGACAAATTGTTCCATACTGGAATTAGTTTGAATCGCTCGATTTCTACTTCTCCAAATCTGCAGATCCTTTGAAGGAAGTAATCTGTTCTGTTTGCTCTAATTGAAGTTTAAGTTCCCAGCTTTAGTCAGACCTCAAGACCCCACACTATAGATACTAAGTTTACTTCAAACGCTACCTTAGATATAGTTGAACCTTGGCATCATTCAAATGCAGTTGCTTCCCATTCTGGCATCATTCAAATGCAGTTACTTCCCATTCCTCCAGGTTGAAATACCTGTAAAATGCAATTCAAACATTTAGAAGGTGTTCCCCCCCCCCCCCAGCATCTCTTTTGCCCATTCACAGCTATTTATTCTGAAATACTCATTTACTCTGTTAGCAGGTGTTTGGATTGTGTTCAGATTTAAGGACCTTGACAATGTCATCCAGCAACCCATGTGCCATTCACAGGTGCTTGCCTTGACCACTGTAATTAATGAAAAGGAGTTGTTGACAGGCTTCATTAACAGGACATAAAGATGATCAAGGTACTCAAAGGTCTCTGGGGGTAAAGGAGAAAACATGTATAAACACATAAGCACTGTGAGAGCCATCTATGCATTTGGCTTCTGACTCTCCCTGGAACAGTCCACAAATTTGGATGAATTGGTGGGTATATAGATAAACCTGTTAGCAATGAACATGCTGCTTTATTAAGATTCAAATGCTGCAGAACAAAGGAACATAAAAGGGAGGAAAACAAACTATAGTTACTGAAAATTGGGCAGCATACAAGTTTAATAAATTATTATTAATAATTACAACAGACCAACTAGCCTTACTTGGGCAGCAGAGTGACACCCAGTGGCTACAATTAGTGGTTGTGCTTTTGATGGTACAGTATATTGGAAAATAAAGTAGATCTAAATTTTGGCATGTGTATAAGGTTTGTGAATTAGGAAGAATTTTGAAAGTCCTCTATTTATGAATGCTTCACAAGAGCATATGTTTCATTAGAAACATAACTTCACAAGTTATAATATTGTCTATGATAAAGAAGGCTGTCTTAATCATATACCATCCATCTATCCACACACAAGTATTTTTGGAAACTGAATTAAAATATAAAGGTAGGCTTATAAACTATTCCTGAATAGTTTGCTTTTATCTTTAGGATCTCAGCATAAACATCTTCCCCTTTTTCTATCAATGGCTCTCATCTAAAGCATTTTGGCTGTGTATGTTAGGAGCTAGAAAATTGATTCTATATATATTTTTTTTTTTTGTACATTTACTGTTATTGCCAGGACTGGTAATTAATCAAGGCTGCACAGTGGCCAGCTCTCTTATTCCTCCTACTTTTTTTGGAGTGAGTAATGAAGAATGATGTCTTCACTTCCTCACCTCTACCTCTCCTGGGCATGGACTGCTCAAGCTGGTTCCTTTAACAAGGAACCTGCACTGGGGAGAAAGCATTGCAGATGACAAATGTGGTCTTGGAATTTGCCAAAAGTGAAGTTGGCTTTGTGATACTTCTCTATATTTACTGCCATCAATCTTCCTTTGTCGAGTTGGTCTTTTTTTATCCTGTTGTTGTCCCTTTTTCTTTTCATTATGTACTATGCTTTATCTATACATAGATGGCTTCCAGGCTGTTTTGAAGGAGGTTTAAGAAATAGAAGCCCATAGTGATGATAAATGGGCCAGTTTTGTATAGTTCTATTAAAAAGAAAAGAATCAGAGATGGAAATCGGGAGAGCTTTTGTTTGTTCTGTTGTTTTCTGCCCAAATTGAAATGGGAAAAGCATAGTGAGCCTATAAGCATATATATAGCTTTAATCCAATGGTTTCTAGGTGCTTGAACAGATGTTGACTGAGGGAAACCTTAGAGGGAAGGAAGTGATTATTGTTATATGAGATTTAATCAACTACAAGGTAGCTGAAGCAGTGTGAGAAGGTGTTCCAGAGTGAACAAAATCATCTCTGCTCATTTTCAGCCCCGTGAACAAACAGGTCTTTCGTAGAAGTATCACTTGAACTGCTCTGATAACGAACTTCTCCAGCAGGGTTTCCCACCTAAAAGTCCTGTTTTGCCAAGCTAATAGTGAATCAGTTAATCTCGATCATGCTGTACTTTTCTTTTATGTGTTTAAAGTCTGAGAAAAGGATAGACACAGAGACATACAAACAGCCTTCTACACTTATGCTTTATTTGACCATGTATAAAAGATCCAGGCATCTATAAGCAAACACTTCTCTTTTCAACTATTTCGCCTCTTTTCTCTCCTCCACCCATAAACATATGGTACAATACAGTAAATAGACTGAGAATATGTGCCAGAACACGTGGGGTAGACACATCTCAGGACAATCTGTTACTTTCTGTGTGCATTGAAGGCATGCTTTGTTTTCCACTCTCCTTGGGGAATCAGGCGACTGTATGAAGCTCTGCAGGAACAAATTAGACATGTATAACATGAGTAGGTAGAAGAGGACAGAGGTAGCCATGTAAAATCAACCCAGGAAAGGGGTCATTTAGACCAAGCTTTATCCAAAGAGGTTATAATTAAGAGGTATTAGAAAACTTAAGTGCAAAAACTATTTCCCCCAACTGTGAAAAGCTTATCTAAAAAGAATTTAGCAATTTCCCTAAGGCATAATAAAATTCCTGGCTATTAAAAATATGGTCATCTTTTTTGAAGTCGGAACTTTGTCACAGTAAAAAGTTACATCTCCAAAAAAGATATCCATGTTTTTTATAGCCAGCAATAGTTTTTTCAATTGTCAAATAATTTCAAGTTTTATTTATCAAATTTTGAGACCACCCATCTCACTCATAGAGTGACTCACATTTTTATATAACCTTATTTTCATCCTCATCTTTGATACATGTCCTAAAATCTTCTATTACTCACCCATATATGTAACCTCTTTGTCTTAATTCTTCTTTCTATGAATTGCACTATATGGAACACTTACTAAGAGATATAGTACAACTCTATACTTTAGGCTTTTGGAGAATTGATACATTAGATTATCAACAGTAAAATAACCAATGGTGAAGAAATACATTGTAGACTAGCACCTGGAGTAGCCATAAAGGCCTTGGAAAAAATACTCAGATGCTGGGATGTGTCTATACTTAAAAAGATCAAAATCATGTAAGGGGTCATTTGAGATGCTGTATGGAAGTGAAAGTGGAATATTGAGCAAGCAGGATAGAAAAAAAAACATTGACACCTTTGAACTTTGGAATTGGATGAGAATATATTGAGAATATTTTGGATGGCCAAAAAAACAAGCCAGTGGGACATTAAACAAACAAACAAACAAACAAACAAACAAAAATTCAGTATACTCGCACATAGCACAAATGCTTGGGCTCAGATGATCATACTTCAAGTATGCTGGTTCTTACCTATAAAGCCCTACATGGCATCGGTCCAGGGTACTTGGAGGACCACCTTCAGCCTCTATCCCACCGC
>JANHFM010006244.1:506198-516690 GCA_032468115.1 Grayia smithii | reverse complement strand
GTAATATTGTGAGCCGCCCAGAGTCCTCCGGGAGATGGGCGGCATATAAATATAATAAATAAATAAATAAATAAATACTTCGGGCACATTATACCCTAACTCTATAGAAAAGTCTTTAGTGTTGGGAAATATGGAAGAAAAGAGAAGAAGAGGCCAATGAAAAGCAAGATGTACAGCTTTAATAGGTGCACCATTGGAAAATGTGAAGGACCAGGTTGGGGACAGATCGTTCTTAAAAAAACCCTGATCTGTGTGGTTGCTAGCAGTCAACAACAACTTGATACCACATAATAAATCAAACATATTTTATCTATCAAGAAATTTTCATGAAACTATGTGGTGCCTGACTTTAACGTTTTCAAGGTATTAGACTCAAGACTGCATATAGCAATCTCTAAGCTATTGTTTTATTTCCAACTCGTTTCTATATACTTCATAGCATTTTTAAAACAATTATGTTTTGGTTGGGTTTTTGTTTTTGGAACCACAGTACTGGAAGGTAAAGTAGATTGAACTTTTACTAAAATTACTTCTAGCTATGATATTATGTTACCTGTGTATTCATACATAATGATAATGTGCCAATGCTACTGTAGTGTTGGCCCAACACACTGACCACAAATTAGCTGGCTCCATGTTAGCTTAATATGTTTATAAATGCACCTTGCAGGTGTTCAATGATAGATGTATTTTGCATATATTATACTTTAAGGTTACCTTTCTGATTCTTACACATTGATTCTGACTCAATGTGAAATTGCAGCAGAAAATAAAATTACCAGAAAGAAATGTGTCCAGTTTGAATTCTATCATGATATAATTAGGTCATGGCTAGAACAACAAGTATTGTCCCCGGAAAGGATAGATGAATATCACTCTTTGCTAGAATATTGATAACATCTAACACAACGTAGAAGAGCCCAGAAGTCCCCTTCTCATAATGAACCAATACCAGCTTATGAAGCTGAACAGTAAATCCCCAAGAAAAAAGGGATACAATTGGGGCCTTAAAAACCTAGATTTAAGCTTCAAATTTGCTTGTTGACCTTCAATTTTTTCTGTCTCAGTCCTCCAAAATACATTGTTTTGTGTGTGAACATGATAAGGATTATACAGTCATTTACATGCTACCAGAGCAATGTAAGTGATAGATGTGAGCTAATGAACCACCCTTATCAGAATCTCTCCTGCAATGTCATTTGGATTTTCTAAGTTATCACTTATAGAGACCTTTCTTTTCCTCCTTTTCTTTTTAGCTTGCCCGCTTTTCATCTGGGAAATAGCACTTCCATTTCCAGCTATAACTAAGTCATCTGGTTGAAAATCTGCTTGATGTAATCTCCCCCATTCCTTTGTGATAGTTTCTGTCAGATCATTTTTTTGTCCATATAATTCATGCAAATCTTTGCAGGTACAATGTAATTTATTTGTCTTCTGCCCTTAATGCACTGAATTATACAACCTTGTTTTAATGAAAAAAGGAACCCTGGAAATCACAGAAAATAATCAAAGTAGATGGCTCTGAAACCTATTCTGTACTGACTCTCCCCTAAATTTCTCCCCCTCCCCTCCTGATCTCATCTTAAAAAATGCTGTCTGAAAAATAACTCTCTAATTTGCTTTCTCCTGTATCTCTTTTTCAAAATGTAATGTGTAATATGGATGGTTCACTATTAATTCAAAATCAAACCTGTTTTTTTTTTAATGGGGCTAGAGATTCGGCAGTAGGCTGACCAATCTTTCATGAGAAATGTGGAACATCTCATGGAAAGAGAATAAAAAGACAGGATTTGCACTGGAATTCCATGTGAAATAAAGGTAATTCTCTACTTGCGTCCATTTGTTTAGTTACAGTGGGGCTGAACAAATTGATGTACAATCAGGCCTTCAGGTTCCTAGTCATGTGATCATGGTCATGTAATGGGTGCTTGATAATTGAAAGCATACCACAGGGACTTGTAGTCATATAATCGCCATTTCTGACCTTCCTTGCCAGTTTTCCATAAGCAAAAGCAATGGGGAAACTGGTAGGGAAAGCCTCAAGTAGCTATGGTAAGTTACTTCCACTTCCCCACCCCTCCTATAGACCTCCTGCTCATGTTCAGCCTCAGCCAGCTTTTCCAGTCCTTCCCTGGCCTCCCTCAACTTGCACATGGCCTGAGCTGTCCTTGTCAGACCCTCACTCTCCCTTCGTGGACATCCTGGGCTCCTTACCTTGAACTCCTGCTTCTTTCTACTTAACAACTCACACATCTTGGGTTATAATGGCAACTAGGAGTTCCTGGGGTTGCCATTTCTAAGTACATGATATTATGCTTTACAACTGCGTTGCTTAACTAGGGCAATTCTGGTCCCAACTGTCATCATAATCCAAGAACTACCTGTAGAGGACTGTTTCAGTACTCTATCCCATCCACACTACATTTAGAAAGAATGATATTTAGATATCATATTTAGATACCATTCTTTTTTGTGCCTGCATAAACAGACAAAAACACACACATAAGCTTTTGAGGTAAAATTTAGGAACAAGCTCATTTCCTGGTGTTAAGGATAATGTCATTATATATTTCAAGAACAGTTAGAAGTGATTGATCATTGCCACCTTCTTGGTCCACCACCACCCCCACTTTTAATTTCCCAATCCAGCCTACAATCTGGAGTTCCCCACTGGTCTCCTAACCAAGTACTAACCAGGTTTGATGCTGCTTATTTTTCTTAAGATCAGCATTCATTGTCATGTGCTGCCACCTGCTGTGACGGTAATGTATTAGTTTCTCAATAAGCCTTCTCAATATGAAGGCTCTTCCTTGGAGGAAAATGGTGGCTGCCCACTGCTAATATTTCTCTGGTACAACAGAAGTAGGAAACTCATGGGCTCATGAGCTCCATTAAACCAAATAAGTTCCAGAAACTAATGTTCTGAAATGCAGTGAAACATTTTTAAAAGGATTTCTTCCAGGCAAGTCAGCATGGAAAGGATTCCTGCAAGGGGGGGGAAAAAAACAAGTTGAAAAAAATTATTTGTCATATACTAGTTTAACAGTTCATTAGTGAAATTTCATAAAATCAGCTGAAATATGTGGGAGTTCTTTAATGGCACAAAATCATGAAAGTGAAATGTGGTTGAATGTAGGAAGAGTGTAGATGATCATATTCTTAGGCTCACTTTTTACCTTCAAATATAGATTATAGTGACTCAGTTAACTGCCCTTTCTATTTACAAATTATCAATAATTGTCATTATTTTCAGAGGCAAACAGCCTTTACAAAATTTCACTAAGTAACTTTACCTCCAAATAACTGCTACTGCGTGAGAGGTGACTTTCTTTTTGGGGGCTGAAATTTTGAAGCTGTGGTTTGATGACTGGAACTGTGTGAATCACATTTAACAGGGTACCAGTATATTTCCTTGCTGTGACTATTCTCAAATATATCTCTAAAATTTCCTCTGCTTTGATTTCTCATGAACCCCTGTGGCTTACAGTAAGCTCTGAGCTGTAACTGTTTTGGCTGGTAAATATCTAGTTCTGAATAGACATTAAAATTAGTGAGGGATTCTATTTAAAAATCTGCCTTTAGTAATTTTGCTGTGCCAAGTACACCAAATGAAGCTAATCAGAAGAACAATTCTTTGGCTAGAAATGAAATGACTGCTTGACAATGCTACTCATTACCCTAATTTCCTCAGTAAATTTTCACATAAGTAAGCCTTTGGTAATAGATTTAGCAACTACTAGGTATGTGATTCTTGGATCATGTCAGTTACTCAACCCTTTGCAATTTAGAGTATTTATAAAATACTCTTTGATACTTTTGCAGGACTGAAGTAATCTAGATCAAGCTGAGGTAATTCAGCATTGCATAGAAGAGAGAGGTGGAGAGAAGTCCCACTTGCCATTCCATCAGAATGGCTCAGCCCGACTAGGTGGCTCAGTGGCTAAGACACTGAGCTTGTCGATCAGAAAGGTTGGCAGTTTGACGGTTTGAATCCCTAGTACAGGTCTCCTGCGTGAGCAGGGGTTGGACTAGATGATCTCCAAAGTCCCTTCCAACTTTGTTACTGTTAACTGTTAAGAATGCATCTCAAAGAGCATTATAACGGGATTGCCCATATCCTTTTGTTCCTTGGCCAGCACGAAAAAGATTTTAGAGATGTGTGGTCTGAATGATTAAGATAGTGAATCTGAGATGCTTATGCTGCTAAAATAAGTCTTTTAATATCACCCAATAGTGTACAGTCTTATTGGATGACATTTACCATCCAATACTGGTCTGTATAAAAGATTCCTACTTCTATAGCTGATAGACAAACCTTTTTTGTCACATTATTTTATTTGGCAAACTCAGAAGTAGATACTAATAAGGAAACAATTTATCCTGTGCATACAATTACAACTTTGATATGTTTAATACATCATTAATGTAATATGTTTTTGAGAAGAACTACAAGGTCTAGAACAGTGGCACTCAACCTTTTGTGTTGCCAGGGATCAGGTCCGTGGAGAGAGGTTTTTCTAGTGGACTGGAGCAGGGGTGGGTTCTACTTACTCTACTTTACTACCGGTTCTCTTCATGCACGCGCTTTGCACGTGATTGGCGCACGCTCTCACTTTGCACACACGTGCGCTGAACATGCACTCCACGCATGCATATTTACTACTCTACCTGGAAACAAAACTCGAAACAAGCACTCTGTGCATGCGCAGAGCAGAAAAACGTAAGTACGGGGGCACGGGTGGGCCCAGCTCCCAGCCGTAGAGAACCAATTCGGTGATATCACACCGTCACCACTACCGGATCACACAAACCGGGCCAAACTGGGAGCAACCCACCACTGGACTGGAGGGGTGTGTGCTTTTGGGCTCTGCCTATATCCTGCACATGCACGGATGGGACTTAGTTCATTTGCGTTGCCTGGTTTCTGGCATGCTGTGGCTCAGTGCCAGTCTGTAACCTGGGTCTAGAATCTAGAAGACTGACAGGGCATCTTCTGTTTCTAGAATTGCAGATTTAAGAAATGTTAAAAGCTCATGGTGTTGCCAAAGTAGGCTTAGAATGAGCATGATTTAAATCTAGAAAAGTCTAACTCTGAGTTGAATTACACAGCAAAAGAGTATATGACAAAAACACCTGGTGGAATGTAATATTTAGAGATCCTTTCTGCTGTTTCTTGTGAGCACCACTATTTTCCCCTTTCTGGGTCCCCTCACCTTCATCATTGATGCTTACCTAGTGCTATGATGGGTTTACCATTGCTCAGTTTTGGTCTTGCCGTAGGTTATACCTCTTCTGTACAGACTCTTTACAACTGATTGTTCTTGCTAACAGAGCCTCACAATAATATATTGGCTGCATTGCCACTTGACTGAACCAACTATACTAGTTTCCTGTCCAGCATCTCCAGGTTTAGCAAAAGGTCTCTTCTGGCATTTGCACCTGAACATGATCACTGTGGAAGCCGATTCTGCTTTGTGAAGAAATGCAGCCAAATACACAATTTATATACTTATCAATGAGAAGAAGGCTATCAAGACAGGAAGAGAATATGACCAAAAAAGAACAAGAGGAGAAAAGTAGAGATGTAGCAGGAAAGGAGAAAAAGCAGCAACTGTGTGTCATCTCTGCATGCAGTCTTTGAAACTAGAAAGATTACCCATACCTACACTAGATGGCATGTTTCTTTACAATTCTGTGCTCTGTTTCAAAGCATATATTAATTACGGTTTATTGAACAAATCTCAGTGGGCCCAGTTTGCTACACAAGTTGTTAACATTAGGGCATGTGGTGTGTGAATTCTGTCTAAAGAATTTGTCCCTTCCAACTCTATTATTCTATGTTCTATGATACTCTATAAAGATTTTGAATGTTACCAAAACTATTGCTTCCTATAATTGCATCTGACAAATACATTCTGAGAGAATGTTAGTCTTCAGTAATAGTTATATACTACTACTGCATGGACATGGTGGCTCAGTGGCTAAGACGCTGAGGTTGTCGATCAAAAGGTTGGCAGTTCAGTGGTTCAAATCCCTAGTGCTGCATAATGGGGTGAACACCTGTTACTTGTCCCAGCTTCTGCCAACCTAGCAGTTTGAAAACATGTAAAAAATGCAAGTAGAAAAATAGGGACCACCTTTGGTGGGAAGGTTACAGTGTTCCGTGTGCCTTTGGTGTTGAGTTATGCCAGCCACATGACCATGGAGACGTCTTCAGACAGTCCTGTCTCTTTGGCTTTGAAACAGAGATGAGCACCGCCCCCTAGAGTCAGAAACGACTAGCACATATGGGGTTTGGGGATGAAACCACAGAGTCTCGTAGTGCATTCCAAGCATTAACAACTCTGTTACTGAAGTCATATTTTCTGCAATCAAGTTTGGAGCAATTGTGTGCTCTTGTATTGTTGTGGCTGAAGCTGAAGTAGTTATTGACAGGGAGGACATCTTACTGAACTACAACTCCCAACAGTCACAGCAAGGTTGCCCAATAGTGAGGAATCATGGGAATGAGAGTTCCACAATGTCTAGAGCAGTGTTTCTCAACCTCGACAACTTTTAAGCTCTACAAACTTCAACTCCCAGAATTCTCCACTCAGCCAGAATTCTGAGTGTTGATGTCTGCACACATCTTAAAGTTCCCAAGGCTGAGAGATGGTGATTAGAGAGACACAGTTTCCTCACTTTTGAGGAGTTAATATTGAGTGATATTGTTTTACAGCTTCTGCTCTTCTTTATAGAAAACTATTCCCTGTCAGTGGCTGGAGTCTCATATCTTGCTAAACCATTTGTATGTTTTTGGTTTACTATGACAATATAGATCTAGTTATTGTGTTTGTAGTCAAGGTGATGGCTCTAGCAGCTATTGAAGCTGATCTAACAATGGTGGCTGACAAAAATGCTATTGTAGCTCAATGTGTTATTCTACTTTATATTATTCACTAGCACACTCTGACCTTTTCTTTGCATCTGCTTACGCAGTTTTTAAAGGAGTTCACCTTTGTCCATGAATGTTCAGTCTAAACTGTAGAGTTAAGTTTTATTATTGCCAGTGGATGGAGTTTTGTGGTCACTTAAGACCAAATATAAAATGCAATGTCTGTATCTTTTCCAAGGTTTATTTCTGTTGCTTTATCAAGGACACATTGATATGACGGTCTTTTTATGATGTAAATATAGGCTCAGCTAAGAAAGCAATAGTTTAGTATATATAATTAAACACTCTTCTCTCTTTTTTTAAAAACTTGATTAAGTAGAACTTTCTGTTCCTAATAAAAATAGCCAAATGTGAAGCTACAGACATAAAATTAGAAGCTCAGTTTATAGCTTTTTTTTTACCTTTTTTTCATTGCTATTGGTGAAAAGTGAGCAGGTTGCTCTTGGCATAAATAAGCAGACAATACAAATCTGCAGGGCACAACACAAACAGAAACGAGCAGTGATTTATGAGTTTTTACCCAAATTGATCCTGTAGATGCTATTTTTCGTTTTTAAAAAAGTGATGCTTCAAACAGAAATTCTGTGCAATTGCTTTGTTTTTAAGGTTGTATTTTCTGCATAAGGTGGGATGAGATACTGCTTCCCTCATTCACATGACATTGAAGAGTGTCTTTGTGTTCATAATTAAGTTAGAATATCCAACACTTGTAGCTTACTATAAAGATGGATTCTTCCAGTTGCTCCCATATTCCAAACTCATGCTAGTGGACTTTCACATCTAAACAAGCTGTCAAATTTCTTTTAGTTTATCCTGATTTAAGAGCCAGAACTTCTGCTACAAAAAAACCAATTGAGAATGGTATTTTTGTCCAATTTTGTATTTTGTTTGAGAGATAAAGTAGTGATCCTGTCTTGTCATGGTAAACGGAGCGTAGAAGGAATATTTTTCTTAAACTAATTCTGGCAGAAGAGTTAAATGGAAGCAGTCGGGCAGCTTATTGCCTCATTCTTCTTTGATCAAGCTGAGCTTCTTCTTAGGAGAAGAATATGCTTAAGGTAAAGAACTGTAGTGATGAATACTGGATCTAGATAATCTCACAGATCTAAATAACATTAGAAGAATAGTGATTTTAATGATGAAAGTAAGGGGTAGTGTTCATCTGTGGATTCCATATATACTTCCTTTTTTGAAACCATCTGAGCATGTATCATTTCATAATATATGAACACCAGCCTCTCATATGATGGCATCATTGGGGCATTCCACCCCTGATCTTCAAAGTCACCCAATGAGAGAGTAGAGTAGAGTAGAGTAGAGTAGAGTAGAGTAGAGTAGAGTAGAGTAGAATAGAATAGAATAGAATAGAATAGAATAGAACAGAACAACAGAGTTGGAAAGGACCTTGAAGGTCTTCTAGTCTAACCCCCTGCTTAGGCAAGAAATCCTACACTACTTCAGACAAATAGTTATCCAATCTCTTCTTTAAAACTTCAGTGTTGGAGCATTCACAACTTTTGAAGGCAAGTTGTTCCACTGATTAATTGTTCTAACTGTCAGGAAATTTCTCCTTAGTTCTGAATTGCTTCTCTCCATGATTAGTTTTCATCCATTGCTTCTTTTCCTGCCCTCAGGTGCTTTGGAGAATAGTTTCACTCCCTCTTCTTTGTGGCAGCCCCTGAGATATCAGAACACTGCTATCATGTCACCCCTAGTCCTTCTTTTCATCAAACTAGACATTACCCAATTCCAGCAACCGTTTCTTGCATGTTTCAGAATGTCTGAAGGCAAGATGGGTGCCACAGAGCAATGACAGAGATTCTGTGAGAATCCACTTTTGGTATTGATACCAGGAAGTGGGTGTTTAGAGGCCGTAATTTCCCCAACACAAAGCACATAGCTCAAAGATCTTCACTGTTCTTAGCAAACCTGCAAGGACCTTGAAACCTTCAAGGGAGACAGACAGGGGAATAGCACCGCAAAAAAACACTAAGTCAAGTAGTCAAGGCACATCTTTTTTTGGGTACCCAACCTGAACAGCTTCCCATCAGTCTTCGGGTGCAATTCAAGGTGTTGGTTATTACCTATAAAGCCCTACATGGCTTAGGACCAGGTTACCTCCAAAACTGTCTCCTACCCTGCGTCTCCCTGTGACCGGTAAGATCCCACAGGGTCCGTCTCCTCCGGGTTCTGTCAGCTAAACAATGCTGGCGGGCGGGCCCATGGGAAAGGGCCTTCTCTGTGGCGGCTCCGGCTCTCTTGAACCAACTACTTCCCGAGGTCCAGACCGCCTCCACCCTACTGACCTTCCACAAAGCAGTCAAAACCTGGCTTTTCCAGCAGGCATGGGGCTGCTGATCTCGCTATTGTGACTCAGTGAGATCCAGCCACAGACGGGATATGAATGTTTCTGTGGTGTTATTGTTTTAAACTTGTTTTAAATCTTTTATAATGTATTCGTTATTGTATTTTTACTTGAGTGAGCCGCTTGGAGTCCTTTGGGAGTTGGGCGGCATATAAATTTGATTAATAAATAAATAAAATAAATAAATAAACTCGGTGGCTTACCTGTTGAGTACTGCTTCTTTATCTGCCATGCGATTCTTTATTTTACTGGTCAAATAGTCCAAAAACAGAGCCCAGATGTCTAAACAGGAAAAGTAACCTTCATGCGTGGGCTGAAAATGGCACATGAAAAAAACAGGTTGTTTAGCCACACAACTGGTGGTAGAAACAGACACATCTGTAAGTCATTCCATTCAAAAACAAACTTCAGTTTTCCTGTTCTATTCAGAGGTCTTGTTTTCTTTTTTTAAGGGGCACATTCTGAATAAACCTGGAGCATCTTTCTGCTCCATGGTGGCAAGTAGTTAGAATGCAAGTACTGCAGGTTATACTTCTGCGAGCTGCCTGCAGTTTGGCAGTTCGAATCTCACCGGGCTCAAGATTGACTCAGCTTTTCATCCTTCCAAGGTTGGTAAAATGAGGACCCAGATTGTTGGGGGAAATAGGCTGACTTTCTAAACCACCAGAGACTGCTGAAAAGCACTGTGAAGCAGTATATAAATCTAAGTGCTATTGTAGGCTAACACTGCCCACTGCCAGGAGTTCGATCCTGATCAGAGCAAGGTTGATTCAGCCTTCCATCCTTCCGAGGTTGATAAAATGAGGATCCAGACTGTTGGGGGTAATAGGCTGACATTGTAAACCGCTCAGAGAGAGAGATGTAAAGCAATGTGAAACGGTATATAAATCTTAAATGCTATTGTTAATCCCATGGATTCTCTGATATTCTCCTATTATTCAGCTGTAGGACAAGGATGGGTCTCTGGTGTACAACATTTCATGGAAATAACTTCCTTTTCTGCTTACTTATTTGATAGAGGCAGGGTAGATAAAAATCAATGATTTTTTTAAAAAAATAAAAAAAGGATTTTTTTGATTTAAATCAGATTTTTTTGATTTAAATCAGATTTTTTTGATTTTTATCAAATTAATTTTAATAAAATGCTTCTGGAGTAAAAATCTATCAAAAGATTGTTTTCTATTTAAGACACA